>CAVNYN010270467.1:0-26683 GCA_963692815.1 Nyctanthes arbor-tristis
TGTTATTGGGGAGTATACATGTTGGGGTTTTGTTAATAAAACAAGGGAGATGCTGTCGAAATTTTCTAAAACAAGTAGTATATTCATGAGCCTTGACGGTAAATTCTAGCTTTTCGTTGGAATTTATTGTCGGCGCACGTCACACTTCTAGTAAGTTAGAGGTACTGGGAGTGGGGCGTGTCAGTTTCTTTATGTAAAAGTTTAAATTCTTTTTATTCATTTTATAAGGAATGAATTATTAAGTGGTCTTCTTTCTTTGTTTATGTAAAAGTATTCTTTATTTTCATTTTTGGGGGGTTCTTATCTTTGATATTGGTTGCATAAATATGAAAAATTTGGAAAACTTTGTGGATTTGAGGGAAGGTTTTGGTTAATTGATGCTAAACACCAAAATTAATTGATGCTAAACACAAAAGCAATGTCATATGAAACATGTCAAAATTTTGGGAAGGAAGAACTTTTATTTGCATATTTTATCATGTTCCATTCTCGCTTATCTTGTCATTTAATATAAGAGTCATACAAGATGTACAACAAAAGTAGTATTGCAATGCAGTGCAAGTCATGCAAGATGTACAACAAAAGTAGTATTGCAATATGGTGTCTTCCCGTGCATCGCATGGGTGGTTCCACTAGTTTTAATATAAGTCCATAGTGTTTGTTTGTTTGGTTTTATTTTATTTTATTTTTTGTGGTTTTGATCGCGGTCTCTGTTTGCCCATTCGAGAAGCTCTGATAATTATTTGCTGCCCAAAAATTTTCCCCCTGATTAACAAGATTTACATTACATTAACATTTTTAGCAACAAATGTTTTTGCTTGTCCTCTATATCACTGTGAGTTGTGAAGACAAATTTCATTGCTATTCTCATTTCTTTAGGATAGTAGTTAATTTTGGAGTAGACTAGATGAGTTCAAATTTTTTGCAAATCTAATGCCTTCGAGCTCCTGGGAATTAATTTGCCAAGTTGGTAGAAGATTTCAATCAGAATTCTTTATCATATTCTTCAAGACTATTCTCTCAATTTTTAATCACACACAAGAGTCAATATATGAGACTAACGCATGGCAAATCTTAGAATTTATCTTTATTTGTTTGAGATTATATAAATATTTTATGACATGTTTGCTTCAGAACCAAAACTATATACGAACTGATAAACGTTCGGAAGCAAAAATCAATTAATAAAATATGTTTTTTCCACATCTAAAATGTGTGTGAAAATTACGTCGCAAGGCGGTGGTAATAATAACAATAATAATAAATGATAATAATAATAATCATAATAATAATAAATTAATAATAACAATAACAATAATAATAAAGGAGAAAGTGCTCCACCGTTAATTGAATTTTTAATCCGTTTATAAAGATTTGGCAAGTGGTGAGACAATCCTAAGGATTATGTGATTAAAGGTTACGGCACTCTTAAGGGGAACATTTTTTTTTTAAATGCTTCTTGACGGATTTTTTTTTTTAAACGATGTTAGTACCATGATTTTGTTCATTTTGAGCCCACACTTTTGAGGTGGTATCCTCATAGTTTTGTATTCTCTAAGAAAATCACGTCCCGTAAATATCGATTTCTAAACCTTCAAGAACCTTATATTTGTATAAGGGTGGTTTCTGTTACTATTTAGGTAAAAAGAACCATAAAATCATTTCTTAGTCAACTTTGTAAATACTAGAGATATCTGATTTATGAGGGGGCAATGGACAAAAAATTTTTACTATGTAATTAGATGTCACGGTATTAGTCAACCCCATGACATAGCGGACTATAGAACAGTGACAAAAAATTCTAATATATACGCGTGTGGCAATTTATGGGCGATTGATTTAAAAAAGGTCGAATCCATTTCAACCAGTCATGTATTATCACGTGAGTATATTAACATACCATTACGAGGATCTATTAAAATTTATCTGTCAGAGACGTAGCTATAGGAAAATATATATTATTTTCTGTTGGGTCTGACCACGGCATGCAAAATAACTGTTGGTTCTATAACATTTTCAGTCGTAGCATATCTAATTTGGTTTCATTAACTGAATCTAGATGAACGAGAAATTATATACAAAAAGTTGAAACCTTTAGATACAAGAAGATAGCTTGAACTGGGTAACATTTGTGAGCTTCTCAATAGTTGAATCACAGCGTCAGACATGCGGGACAAGTACTAGTTATTCCTAAAGGATTTAAATTTTTTTGCAAATCAATTATGCTTGTAAATAAAAATTAGTTAAACCAATTGTATCCACTTTTTTCATGAGACCAATTATGCTTGTAAATAAAAATTAGTTAAACCAATTGTATCCACTTTTTTCATGAGACCTATATATACTGTACAAAGATCCATAATTCAACATCACTCGTTCTCTTTTTCATATTAAAACTCATTAAAATGAGTTTGCAAACGGTAAATAAGTAAATTAACTTTCACCACATATCTTGCACTAAACAACCCTTTCTCCACATCCTTCTTGGGATACATCGCCGGTCCTTTCATGAGGCTGCTGAGGGGTCGCCTCATGTCTAAATGCAAGGACTCTTCTTTTGTGTTATACTCAAAATCCGCTATATATAATGAAAGCCCTCTGCCCTTTTTTTAGGGATTTTTACATGTAAGTTATTACATTTGCAATAAATTGGAAAAATACTCTCAAGTGTAACTATTTTAGTCTTGAGAGTAGTTATTAGAAACAAATTGCAAAAATACTTATTATACACTTAATTGTAATTTGTTACACTGACCATATTCTTCTAAATAAAATGACCCAATATTTGTAATTTGTCAATTAAAAGTTAAAGTAAGTATTTTTCTAATTACAATGGTCAATGTATGTGTTTTGGCTAATTTCCACTTTTTTGAGATTTTTACATGTAAGCTGTTGCATTTGTAAGAAATTGGAAAAATAATCTTAATTATAAATATTTTGCTTTTTGTAGTAGTTATTAAAAACAAATTGTAAAAATACTTATATCAATAATAATTTCGAAAAAATTAAAAAAAGGGGAAAACATTAAAAGGCAAAAATAATCAAAATAATTAGTTCACGTCCTACAAATAAGATTCCTACCAAGTTGAAAACTCTCTAATTCTCTTTCATCTATACAATTGTTATCGTCAGTTATATATAACCGTTCTCTCTCATCTCCTCAAGATCACGTCGACCTCCTACAATATGGGTTCATTTATGATGGTTTGTGTAATATGCTACAGAAGATATACCATATAATCTGTTACATGATATGTAATGTATTACAATGTCAGTTTTAAACTCATATAATCTTTATACATCTGATTAGACATGACATATGTAACTTGTTACATGTAACTACTTACATAATCATTACTTGTAAGTTAACCATTTATTGCTTCTAAGTTGTAAAGGTAATTAGTAACTCTAAGTTTGAATAGAATGATTTCTTCAGAGATTTTTCTTCTCTTACCGAACACATAAATCAGAGTACAAATCATTCCAGTTTACAAAATAATAATTAAAAAAACAAAATAAAATAAAACGAGTATCGACAACTCACTATGTGTGTGTACACGTTTCCAGAACTAGCCAATAAAATGAGACCCAGAACACATGAAGAAAAAAATTGAAGCAAACGACGAGAGCAATAGAAGCGTAATTAAGAAACTAAAAAGGAGTCCTAAGAATTAGGGAATCCTAATGCGGTTGTTAAGAGAGAGGAAAATAATGTTTAAATCATAAATAATTAATAAAAAAATATTTTTTAAGTGAAAATACTACAACCGTATTCCTCCCATTAATATAACCCCACCCCTGTGATTTGTCAATTAAAATTTAGAACACGTGTACTACATAAGAATGTCACCTATTAATATCCTAATAGCCTAACTCCCTAAATTAATTCAAAATTAACACATACTAACTCACCTTAAATTCCCAAAATTAATCGACTCTAAATTATTTTTAGTCGATTTAATTAAAATCTTTAACGCCTGACACCTGTCTCCTAAAGTATGAAGATGAATCGAAACTCTCAAATTAGCCGACCATTCCCAAATCTCAGTCTCTAAGTACTGAGCTGCTCTCACTTGATTCCTAAACCTGTAAATTCCGGTTGATTTTCCAACTTGACAAGAAGTGAAAGAGCCCGAAAAAGTAAATTTTCAAAAATAAAGAATTCGACAAGTCTGAAACCAACAACTGAACTAAGAGAGTCTGAAGAAATAGAAATTCAAGAAGCAGGAAAGAATAAAGTCAACAGTGTTGATCTCTCTCCCTTTTCGCTAAACCTAATCTGGTAACGGTAACTGCTTAGCCTTAATTTCTTATCATATGGATTACCAATATCAAATAGTACTTCATACTAATTACTAGAGTCGTGAATTACTTTCTTACATGCATATATCTTTATACAATAACTTTAAACAATTAATTATGATAATAGCATTAATAACTTTCTTATGCTTATGGTTTTGACTTTCAACACAAAACTAAATTTTAATTTATCTATTTAACTATAGTTAAACCTATATTTTATTTCAAATTATCATTACAAAATCAACTAGAGAAAAAAATTAAAAATAAATGAAATTAAAAAGGCAAAAAAAAAAAAGTAAACTTCAATGGGGCCAGTGACCACATAAGCCCCTAGGTGACCGTTGAGTTGTTGAAGTGTTGCATGAATATTGAGTAATATTTGACGCATGATGGGGTTAAGGCATTCATGAATGGGAATTGTGTTATGAAATGGTGAACTTGAAGATATACATACTAGATGGAGCAAATAGAGCAATTGAAGTGATATAATACATGAAACCATATTTTTCCACAAATATATATTGCATATCACAATTCGCCAACCATTCCAGCGGTATAAGTAGAAAAATGATCGAGATTAATCTCTGGTTAACTATGTCAGCGAAAAGATTAAATAGTTTGACAATGTTATTCATTGTAAAGAAATGATTGAAAATTTAGATGACACACATTTGATTAGTGTCTTTACTTCTAAAAGTATAAGGCACCCGATATTTAAGAAACTTCTTGGACTATTATATCCATATTAGTTATGACAATCCAGTAATCTTTAACACGCTTTGCTTCTCTATTATTTCTTTTCAAATTTAATGTTCCACATAGTGTTGTGTTTTTGGTTTTGTAGTTAAGTTCCATAGTAGCAGCTATGAGAGCCGATTTTCCTTATAATGAGGAGTGCTAATATATGGTGATAAAATTAAATTGTTCACAACAACAAAAAATAATATTATGAATTATAATTATTTAATTATTTTAATTAAATAGCAAATACCTGTTATTGAGATTTGTTCAAACTAGGAGTGTTCATTTGCAAATAGTTTCTAACTGTTACCTATTTGTCTTTAGATCCCTGTCTTAAGAAAATTTCTTGTTTAGCTCCTCAGATGTTTTTATAGTTTTAAATTTCGTTTAGCCATGATAACTTCGTCACTAAAAAATTGTAGAAACATTACATTGATAAAGGAAAATCTACCAATTAGGTTGGTTCTGACATAATGATACCAAACGCCTGCATGACATGCATCTAGGCACACCACGTCATTCTTGTAGGCTAGTATGACTAATTATCAACTGATGTTTTGTGCCGAGCTACATATCATGTAGGTGTCTAGCACTATTTGTGTGTCAGACGTCTGATTTATGTCATTTACTATCAAATTTTAACAAATTGTTTTTCTGACGGTTTTTTTCCTCCACAAAATATTTTACAGATATACTGACTTGAAATTTTCAAGTAACTGTATCATACTACTTCACTTAAAAATCATCATTTTTTTTTCATTATAAAAGTAGCTTGAGAAAAAAAAAAAGTAAATGCTTACAAGAGTGCAAATACAAATTATTAATAGAAACACACATATTTTGTCAAACACGTCGACGAACATCTATTCGTAAAAGAATTTAACATAATAAAAACAGATCAACGTTGACCATGTACAACGGTCTTGCTTCACATAACTCTTTCACGCCGCTGGTGGAGGTGGAGGTGGAGGTGAAGCGCTTGGAACTATGAAATCAAAAAAGTCAATTTATGAGATCCTCGAGTAATAAAAAGGAAATTTAAAAAAATCAGGGAGATTGGAGTATGTAACCTTAGTTTCACTGTTAATTGGATTAAAAGAAAAAAAACAATCCTGCTCATATTTATCGATAGTGTCTTTGGTAATAGTAGGCCGATTGCATCACCTTATAGTATAGAAATGATCTAAATCCAGACGTTTGGTACTGTAATATTACCAGACAGTAATGTGGTGTAATATCTGCCACTGGTATGAGCACATACTATTCTAAAAATCACATTAGTGGTTGATGAAAATTCAATTACCAAACGACACCAAAAAGTTATCTTATTATAATATCAGATGTCTGGTGCTTGAACATTTTCACACTTGAACGCTTACCTCAAATTTTGAGGTAGCTCCACCGCATTATAGAAGGCGGGGTTTGTCCAGTTAAACAATCATGTAGAGCTATGTGGCGGTCCTACCAAAGACTATCTATCATAGATAGCCTACCAAAATTTGTATTGAAAACAAGAAAATTAGGGAAGGATGTGCGCGTTATGAGAGGAGAAAAATTTACTTGAACAAGGAGCAGTCATGTTGCAATTGGTTAAAGTAGAAAGCAGATCTTCTACACGGCCGATGCTATTGCGACCGCACACGCACACGATGCCTATCAACTGACGCGCAGTACAACATCTACGATCCGCCAGCCCCCGCCCCAACGAGCAAGACAACGTAGCAGATTGTGCCCATTCACCAATTTTATAGGGCTTACAACCACGCGTAACAGACTGAGCCATGACAATTTGGCTGCTAATATACATAAGAATTAATGCAGCCACCATTAAAGTCGAAAATAAGAAGCTCCGAGTTTTGTTTGCTACAACAGCCATTAATTTATAAGTTTGTTGTAGTCCAAGCCTTGCTACAATGTAATTCAATCTTCCTTTGTATATATAGAGGATGGAAGAGGACTAATTCAGATTGCTTCATAATTTTTACGTTAGTAACAATCTTTATTCTTAATAATACTAAGCCTGCAATATAATAATTAAATTTAATTATAAGCAACACATAAGGGACAAACAATGGCGTATCTAAAATATGGTCGAAGGGGTAAATGAAACTTGATAATGCATAGTTGAAACAATAATCTTTTTTTCAAATTTTAAAAAGTAAAAAAAAAAAAAAAAAGAAAAGAAAGTATTTAGTCTCGTTCACTTGCTAGATAGATACGTGGCCGGAGATTAACTATCGGACATGGCCGGAGATTAACTATTGGACGATCCACATATGGGTTGTCTCACAATGGGACTACTATATCTATGTGCGGCTTATCCAATGACTTTCCCCCATATGTGAGTCTTGCGAGATAATCTCGTCCAAACGTATAGGAAGAGATCATTTTTTACTAATGTTATGAAGTTACGTTAAAGTTTTTGGGTGACGGGGACTTATTTTCATGGGAAGTTACATAAAATTGAAGCACGTACGAAAACGTGACATCAAATTGACGATTGAAAGTTAAAAAGAAAAGATTTTTTATATATGTTATGTGCATTTTTATTAGCCATATGACTTAATTACTATCTCCTCCCACAAAGATAGTCTACTATTTCATTTTTGTCCGTCTTAAAAAGAAAGTCCACTAACTATATTGAACATGTATTTAATGTTTCATTTCCATATATGCTCATAATTAATTATTGTTATTCAACTACCTATATATTGAAAATATTTTAAACAATGAATGACACAAGGGTATATGTGAAAAAATAAAGTAAAATTAAATGTTCTAACTACATTATCTATTAATTTTTAATCTATATAAAAATACCTACTGGACTATTTTTTTGAGATGGAGGTTGTATTATTTTGAACTTGCCGTGGTCTAACCATTTTTCAGTTTCAAAGACTGTCAATTTTGTCATAAACACACGCGCTCACCCAGAGATCAAAACTACAAGATCATATCCTGCCACAAAAAAAATAAAAAAAAATAAAAAATATAAAACCTACAAGATCACATGTATCCTGGCCAGCGAAAAACACAGCTGAAAAGTCAGTGTCAAAATGAAAAGTAAAAGATTTTATATCGATCTTAAGTCCAACTCCCAAAAAAACAAATGGAAACGTGCACCGTCCTTGGATGATTTGTTAAGATATACCGGAGATATGTCCAGTTGTAAAAGCAATTTTAAAAGGAATTTTTTGTGCTCGTCAATTTTGATTTTTTAAAGTACAGTATGTTGCTGTATAAACCTTATAAATGCGTATATATAGAATTGCATTCAAATAAAGCCTTTGACCTAGTAAATAATCAAAAACAAAATGCTAAAGAACTCAAACAACTCGCTGTTAGTGGAAATTTAACTTGAGACCTCGACCCTCTCCTCATCATTTTTTATTAATTTATTTTTTGATACAAGGGGAGATTAATGGGGAGGGCGGGGGAAATAATAGAAGGACGTGTGATTTGAACTCCAGATTTCCTATTGAAAAGTGAGAATTTAATCACTACAACACTTGTTCGAACTACAGTTTCTTTCCTCATTAGGTAGTAATTTTTTTTTTAAATTAAATAAACAAAGCTTGTAAATGCCGTGGACTTAAAAGAGGGTCAGCTGGCTAAATATCCCACGCTAGCACTAAAAAAATAAAAAATAAAAATAAAAATAAAATAAAAAAATAAAATAAATATAAAAATAAAAACGTGCCGGTGGACTTGATTACTATAAGTTTCTCAAAGATATTAAAGAGATTTCTTGGGAGATCATATCCCGACAAATTAAAATATATACACGATGTTTGTGGATCGGAATACAATTTAATGAACAAAGTGTTGCATAATCAAAAATGGTTAAAGTACGAGGCGGTTGGCTATATATTATTGAAAGTGCCAATTGTACGAAATGCCATTATATTGTGAAAATTCGAAAATCCTTCTTCATTAAACAACTCAAATATTATACCAAATTAATTAATAATAATCCGTCGCCAAGTTTATTCATATAAAATGTTGGTGCAATAATTCTAATGTGTTGTGTTTGGTTCCTCTGGTGAGTCCTCCTATCTGTAAGGGGAAAAAAATTCACAAAATGCTTTACAAAATAGGGTATTAATCTTATCATTTTACCTCTAAACAATTTATAATAATACTCCAATTAGATGAAATGATGCTATGTCTCTCCCTTATCTTAGGTTAAGTGAATGTCTAATAAATTAGTTGATAGGTGTGAGCAATGTAAGGAAGTAGTACTCCTTTTTTCATTCCTGATTTCGTTTTAATTCTTGTAAAGCCCCCCAAACACCGGTCCGGTTTTGGAGAAGAGGCCTCTCTGTAACCACATAGCCCCCTGTTATTGGGGGATCAGGGTACGGGCCCCCTGATCTCCCAATAACAGGGGAGCATGTGTGCAGGAGGTCTCTTCGTAAGGGAGAGGTCTCTTCTCATTATAATTTCTCCCCCAAACACAATTGAGTAGACTAAAAACCATGTCAAAACTCGATGTTTTTTTCCCTTAAAAAAAAATAATACCCCAATTAGACAACACAACTGTCGTCTTTTGTAAAACATCTTACGAATTGTTTATTTTTTTTTTACAAAAATAAAAATTTTCATAAGGTATATGCAAAGTGGATAGAACTGTAATTTGTGTGGCATTGTACGTGTTGGTGCTTGCTTAGTGTTGTTAATTTTAGTACAACTACAAATTATAGAAGATGGAACTGTAATGCACAAGAATATGTAGATATGGCAATTTGACCTACTGACACACAAATTTTTCGGGATCCCCCCATAAGATCGCCTTGCCACACTTAATCAGATAATAACCGCAGGTTTGGAGCACAATTTTCTATTCCCCCGTAATGCTACTTAAAATTAAAATAGGTACAATGTTTATGGATTGGAATACAACTATAATGAGCAAAATGAGCGTATGCATCTAATCAAATAGAGATAATAATCATTTACTTGATCAAATCAAACAATGATGGTCGAGGTTCATGTGGTTTAACGGTATTCTAATTAGTTCTCAAACTTTCAGTTAAAAATAATATTATAAAATAATGACATAATGGCGTTTCGTACAATTAGCACTTCCGGTAATATAAAAGCCAACTGTCTCATATTTTAACCATTTTTGATTGGATAAAGATATCAGTAGTTAATGGTTTACAAAAAGATTTACAAACCATTGGTAAAATGACTTTCATGCCCTTTGCATTTTTTCTTTCTTTTTTCATGACTCTGATACCACTTCAGAGTTGCCCCTTAAAACTCAAAGGCGGAATAATTAAGAGGAACAATTTCGTGAAATTACTCATGATCAAATCTATGTCTATAAGCATGATAATGATATTTTCTATCATTATAAGCTCTGATCATATAATTCAATTCTTCAATAAGCTGAGTAATTCTTTGGCTCACTATTGTTTTAGCAACACAATCATGAAGATTTTGTCCTGTTTTCCAAAGTCTCCTAAGGACTTGGTCAGTTCTCTCAATCTTTTGATTGAGTTGTTGAAGATCCATATGATAATACGGGTTAAATAGAGTAGAGTCACAATGAATCTGTTCTAGAAGTCTACCTAGATTAGGTTGATTGATTAAATCCTGACGTCTAACGGGATCATCAGAAACTAATTCATTAATCAAATATTGAAGACTATATGGGCTATGATTAAGCAAATTTTCTAGATCGTTGCTCAATCAAACTCTTTAGTTAATTACTCAGTAGATATGAGACATAATCTTGTAGTTTGATAGTTGCTACCATCAAGGAGTAGAGTAGACAAAGATCTACCTTAATAAGATGCAAAATAATTAGCATAATCAATAAGTATCAAAATACTTAAGTGTTTTATCAAAATATTTGTGAAGTAGAAATCTAAGGTGCTAAGACACATTAATGGATATTAAACTCAAATTTAGGAAATTATAACTTTATACATTCTTCTTGTTGTGTGGGATACCTCCCTTATTGGGTCTATTACGCTTCCTATTGATGCTTTCTTAGATTGCTTCCCGGGTTGTGCCTCATAACTACGTCCTAATGTCCACTGGCAATTAGTTCCTTTATACGACGTCTTGTTAACAAAACGGAACAAGGTCCAGACGATGGATAGCTTACTGATACGCACACATGGAAGGGATATTAATCTTTAAAAGCAGAGTTTTAGGAAATAAACTTTTATTTATGAAGAAGGAATAAGGATTATAACTTCCTTATCTGTTAATTTACATCACAGTTGGGTTGTAGCCCTTGATTCTTACAAAAAAGCTTTAAACTTTTATATTTTTGCAAAGCATAAGAAAACTCTAAGAGAACTCAAAGGTGGATTGATTTCAAAGTGCCTTCCCTCAGGAGTAGTGCTCATTTTATAGATATAAGGGCATCTAGTTTACATAATGGAGGGCCCTAGTATTACATTATTTCAACTACTTTTACTAGTGGAGGGGTCCTCATAGCATTATCTTGTCTTGGTGAGCCAGCAATATCAGAGTGTCGGCACCACAATTTCTTGCCACTTGTTGGTGCAATGATGTCATTGCATATGTCATTCAGAGTCTGAAACATCTCCAGCTTGCTTTGATGAAGACTCTTCAACTTTTGCTTTTACTTTTTTGCAGTGTCCACATGTATGGACTGACCCTAGCACGTTTTTGAATGCATTGCACATTTCTCCTTTCTCATATCTGGACCATTCTATTCATCAAGGGAGAATAATTTTTCAAAGATTGCAATTTTCTTTGCATCTTTCTCATCCAAATGGCTCCTAGTTGAAGATGTCATTAAGATAAACTTTGAAGAATAATTTACCTTAATTTTGGAGTTTGCATTAATCCCTCTGACTTTATATTATAGAACTTCTCCTGTAATCTGGATTGGTTCTTCGACAACGGTGTTGCTATGACTTTGTCTTGGGAGGCTATCCCAATTTCTATGAAGTGATTACCCTTGTAGATGTTATCTTCATTCCATAAAGGGATAGTGTTGGTTATAGACAAGAAAATTGTCTTCTCATAGGTTTTGATAATCTTAGTTCTCTATTTAAGATCTCATATTTTACCAATGAAGGATTTAATGTCGAAATCTCTCTGGCATCTTGGCTGATGAACTTGACTAAACCATAATTGAATGATTCACCAAGAAGTTTGGTGCTACTTCTCGGAAAAATATGAATTTTCTATATTCTTTACAAGTACCAGAAAAAGGGGACTTGGCCATAGCATCTCCAATTGCTCTAGCTTCTGCCTCCAGACTGACAAAGTTGGAGAATGGAGCATTGATCACTAAGCTTTTTTTTCAATGATTTCTTCTTTTTCAGGCTTGAAGTTAATTAACTTGCTGGGTAGAGGTGCAAGGGCTTTGAGAACAGCTTCATATTTCTTTCTTAACCTCTGTTGTGCTTCGATCATTCTTTGAATTTTTGGTGATCTAATTGCTTGTGTTCCAGTTGCTCATTTAGGCCTAAATCCCATTGGGAAAAGTGGGAACAGTAATGAATTAGTAATGTGCCTGATTGGTTTTGGCCTTGTCTGATGGCCTTTTTCTGCCCAGTACTGGGTATATTCTTTTTGGGCATTTTCAAAGGTTTTAAAAGACTTATGTTTGAATGGAAGTCCTTTAATTTTGGACTCTATTATTTTCCATTCTTTGTAGTATCTACGATTTAGTCCATCAAAGATTATATAGACTTTCTTATAACATGTAAATAGATCAAAAGATACTAATGGGTTAGGAGTTTGGACAGATTATGAGTCTAATGTATCCGTTTGACCGGACTTGACTTCAGGCTGATGTGGCCTAAACTCTTGTTCATGAATCTTTTGCTCTTGGGCTTTAGGCTCATTTTGAAGGATAATACCATTCTTATTATCAAGCTTTTATGTGTTTCCACAACTTTTATCTATCTCCCATTAACTGGTTTGGAGACAGTTTGTTGCTCAGCATTTTCATTTGGTGATGTTGCTGCAAAACTTTCTGTTGATGATGAGGATTTTAATTCCCCCTTGAAATCAAGAGAGCCTTTTGCTGCATGTAGAATTTAAGCTTGTAGTCAGGAATGAAAATTCCGTTATTTTTTCTTGGATTTGAAATTCCAAGTCCTGGATTTTGTTATTCAGCTCTTCTATTAGCAGATGTGCTCTTCCGATCTAGAAACAACGGATAATTCTCTGGTTAAAGAGTATGCTAAATAATTCTATTCTCCTTCAATAGTTTCAATATCAAAGGTGTAATTACTAAACTATATTTGTCATCTAGCAAGGCGTCCTTGCTTATAATCTGCAAAAGTGTTAGTTTTCATAAATGATCTACATGTAGAACTATCAGTCCTAACAAGTAATTTATTGCTAATCACATAAGCACGGAATTTCTTGATTGCATTTTTGTCTGCTAAGATTTCCTTTTCATGTATGTGGTAATTCTTTTGAGCTCCTTGGAAGGTTTCTGAAGTATAAGAGCATAAATATTCTTCATCTTTATGGGTCCGTTTGGCTTTAAGGACTGCTATCCAAAAATCTCTTAAAGCGTCAATTTCAATTATCATCTTGTTACTTGGTGTAGGATGATAAAGAGATGGTAGAGTTAAACTCGTTTTGAGTTTTTGGACATACACTGTATCAGTATGTGTCCAGTTTCAAGGCACATTCTTTTTCAACTTTTTTTGAAGTGGTGCTCTTTTTTCAACTAATCTGCTAATGAAATCTTGAGCATAAGTTAAGATCGGAAGAAATCTTTGCAGTTCTTTGACATCTTGAATTTCATCAGGAAATTCAGTGATGTGTTTAAGTATGTGAGGTTGAAGTTCCTTATATCTATAAGCAACATTTAACTCTAAATATTTAATCTTTGTTTTGAATAGTTCTGCTTTCTTTTTAGAAAGGACTATTCCAGCATATTTTGTAGTTTGCAATACCTGCCACACATGCTTTTCAAGATCGTTTTCATTTTCTGAAAATGATATTCTAGTGTTTTCAGAAAATGAAAATGATCTTGAAAAGCATGTGTGGCAGGTATTGCAAACTACAAAATATGCTGGAATAACTTTCCATTGGTAGTGTCCTTGAGGACAACTAAAGGCAGTAATTGGTCTAGATTCTTTGTCAAATATTACTTGCCATAATTCAGATTTATAAAAGAAGAAAATACCTGTTTTCCTCTTATGAGTGCTAAAAGGCTTGCCATATTTGGGATAATGTAGGCGTCCTCCTTTGTAGCAGCATTAAATACTCTGTAGTCTACAACCATCCTAGCTTTACCTCTTCTTTTTCTAGTTCTTTTCTTACCATGAAGGCTGGTGAAGAAAAGCAAGACATGGAGGGTTTTATTACTCCCATTGCTAGTAATTCTTTGATTTATTCTACAAACTATTTTCTATCTTGTAAAGAATAGCATGTTGCAGTTGATCTTAACTTCCCTTTAAGTCTTCTTTGAGTTCAATTTTTGCTGTAATTTCTTCTTTCTTCCAAGTGGATTTTCTAAATAGAATTCTTCAAGGGTTTTTAAGATTTGTTCTCGGAGAGGATTGATGTTAAATCCTTGTTCTTCTTTTTGGGTAACATTGACCATCCTATTTGGTATAATATTTTGTCCTTTGATAACTGGAGGTTTTTCTTTTCCTCTAATTTTGTGTATTTCAAGGAATTTATTCCGAAGATAATTGAATCTTACAACATAGCGCTGCTTTTTTATCCAGATTTATTTTCCTTGTCTGCCAAAGCTGATATCATTTATATCCCGCATAAATCTTTTATACAGCAAACAGAAGTTGTTACTAAGAATATGATCTATTCTTCTTTCACTTTGTTAGATAGATGGGATTTTGAAATAGTAAGATTTATTAGTTAAATCCTTTATTTGTATATCCACATTTTTAACCATTTTGTTAACTTTTACAGATGACTAATCTTTTTTATACTAATTGTTCTATCAGAATTTACCTAATTTCTTTAGGTATAATCCATTTTGATTCTATACACATACTTGCTCCTGTGTCAACAAAAGCGTTAATAGTATATTTATGGTAATCATCAAAATTCAACTTACATGTAATATAAATTGAATTAGGATTAATGATATTACCGTACGTTCTGGTACTAGGTTTGAAACTATTCATCTTCTGATTCTGATAAAGTTGCTTTAGCGGATACTTCTGTAAGGTAATACAGACTTTCTTGGTCGCTGGAATCTTCGATTGGATAGAATCCCTGTTGATCAAATTCTTTAAAGAGATTTTCTCTTCTGGCTGGCCACTCATATGCATAGTGTTCTTGTTCATTTCAAATCCAACATCTGTAGTTTTTCTTTTTCCTGAGGCAGTTTTTTGCCTTGTCATTGGAAGGTTTTTTAGACTTCATCCTCCCCTGTTTCTTTTTGAAGTATTTTTCCTTTAGAAAAATATTTGTTTTTGTAGGGTTTCTTGTATTTTTTAAAGACATACTTCTTCTTCGTCCTAGAATTCTTTCTAGGTTTTCAAATTGGAGGATAACATTCACATGCTCCTGCAATATCTTCTATAAATGGTTCACAGCTAAAGCCTGTTTTAAGCTTTCTTCGTGCCATTTGTTTCATCTGTTTATGTATATAGACACTTCTAAAATTTTCTTTTATATAGTTTTTTACTGTAGTAATAGCCAAACCTATAGATCCTTTAGCAGTAATGTGAAGTTTTTCTTCTGCTTGAAGCTTTACAGCTTTATTGAACCTTTTAAGATTTCAGAACTATGTGGTGGAGGTACTTTTATCAAAAACTTTGTAACATATTTTGGAAATTCACTAAGATTACCATGGAGGAATAACCATTTCGGGTATTCACATTGGCAATGGTCAAATTCATCTAAATCACAATATTGGATTAACTTAAGTTGCGTTTCAGCTTGTTCAACCTTTCCAATGGTGATAAGTGACTCGTTGGCTGTGTAAGTCTGCCCAGTGAACATCTGAAAAATCTTTTCAACAATACTGTTGATGAATCCAGTAAGATTGGGTTGGTTGTTATTTGCCACTGAGGCTTCAAGTCAGAGTGCATTGATTTGTTCATTTGCTAGGGTTTCTAAGAATATCTTCACATTTCCTCTAGCACTTGCCTTGATGTAATTCTAAGCTGAGACTTCTTTTGTCAGTTGGGGATTACCTATCATGGCCATTACTATATTACTAAACATTGTTTGATTGTTTTACTTGCATCAGTAACACAATTAAGGTCTAGAATACGTGACATGTGTCTTACAGTTTTAGGAATAAAACTTAAAGGAACATTTTCTCTTGAATTTGTTACATGAGTACCTCTAGTTGGTCTAGGGGTATAATCTCCAACAAATCTTTTGACTTCCATCTCATTTGAATAAGATGGTTCTTCTCGTGATTCAGTTTTGATTTTTGAATAATTTATGATAATTCCTGTAGTGAGTCTTTGTGGGATTGTAACTTCAATCTCCTCTTGTTCAGATTCTTCTGAAGTTATTTGTTCAGATTCTTCATTTTCAGGTTTATCCTATTCAAAAGAAATAATTTGTTCTTCTTGTGTTTCAAGAAGAGTTAGCGGTTTGTGATAAGATGTAATCCGTTCTAATTCTTCATCTTCAAAAGATAAAAGAATATTTAGTGTACTGAAGTTATTACCATTTTGATAATCTTTCTCAATTTTTCTTTTGAGAAACTTCATTTAGGGTATTTAAATATACCTATAAGAATTCCCAAGTTGGAAGTTCCTGGCTCAAATTGTCCAAAATGTCTCATTCTAGAGAAGGGTGACATTTGTAGTAGCTTGAGGTTGTGTAGCTGGTGGTTGTGAGACTAGTTGCTTTCCTGCTATTTCTTGTTTAATAGTAGCAGTGATGATTGCTACTATCATTTCCATAGCAGTTTTAAAATCTGGTGTAATCGATCTTATCTCGTCTCATTAGGTTCAGGTATGTTCTGAGTTGGGAGACCTGTTATTTTACTTTAGCAAATTCATCAATAAGAGAATCAATATCTATTCTGAGTTTACATAAGTGATTTATTTTCCATAAGATAATTCACTTGCTAACATTAAAAAACAATAACGATCCATTTTGCAAAATTTCCTTTTTGTACCCAAAAACTCATAATTTCCTTCTACAAAGTATAATCCACATTCCACACTATCTATAATTTAAATGAGTTTCAAGTTTCAACAATTATTTCCAGAAAGATAGAAGCACTTTTGGTGACAATATCAATCACTTAAATTAATTAAAGAAACACTAAATAAGTTAGTCAGTTTCAACAATTACTTAAATCATAATTTTTCTTCAATTCAACCAACATAAACCAATTAGGCAATTACACTATATCATTATCTAAAGTTTAAATTTTAAATTATATCAAGTCATGATAGTTTCTTATCCTATCATCATTAGACCAGGCAATGCTTCCTTAACATTAAACATAATAGCTTTTTCAATATTTTCAGTTATGTTGCCATCATACGGAAGTTGTCTTCCTATCGGGCTTTAAATATTGCAAATTCTATTGCTATATCATGCTGAATTTTGAAAGACGCCATAGGATTTCCTTGCCTGAAGTTTCTGTCATCCAACATCTAGTACAAATAGAGATATTTTCTTAAAAGTAGATGAGTCAAGTTTGAACTAATAAGCATAATTTCAATCACTTTATAGAATAATAGTAGTCTCAATCTTATAGAATAATAGAACACAATAATTTAGGGGCTAGGGAAAAATAAATTTTTCTCTTGAAAATAAAAACAGTTCTCCCTCATATTCAAGCACAACTTAGGACAAAATCAATTTAGGAATTAGAGCGCAAGAATTAGAGGAAGAAGATGCCTAGAAGATCTAGAAACCAACCAGCAACCGCTGTCCTTCTTGCCTACCTCTAGCCTTCACCGGACCACCGTTCACTGCCACCGGAGCTGGAATTTGAAATCAGGGAGCATAACTAAAGATCGACAACATTCTGGCTTTTTTCTGAAGCTTTTGTTTCTTCTTGGGCTGAGATTTCTTGCCCCCCGAGCCCAACTTCAAATAGGCCGAGCCCAATGCTTTAAGAATTTTTTTTTTAAATTTTTACTTGGTTATGGGCCGAAACGGGAGTGGGCCAGGGCCTACTATGGCCCTGCCCTGTCGTCGCCATTGTAAGTGAGCATGTAGTCTTTTATTTCCTGTAAGTATCTCAACAACACCTTCTTTGCAACTTTCTAGTAATCAAAGATTGGATTACTTTGATATCTACCCAATACTCCCATGGCAAAACTGATATCTGATCTAGTGCAAGTTTGAGCATATATCAAACTCCCAACAATAAATGCATAAGGAATAGTTTCCATTTGCTTGCGCTCCAATTCATTTTTTGGACATTGTGTCTCCTTTCTGAATTGGAATGACACTTGCCAAGCATCTCTCCATTCTAAGTCTCTCTAGAACTTTATTAATGTACCTTTTTTGAGACAACCCTAATATTTCTTGTGATCTATTTCGGAAGATTTCAATTCCAATCACATAAGTTGCTCCTTTCCCATGTCTTTCATTTCAAAACTTCTAGAGAGATTCTTTAGTCTCATGCAGTAGACCAAGATCATTAGTAGTAAGCAAGTTATTATCAACATATAGGACTAAAAATATGGTCTTGCTCCCACAGACCTTTATATATATATATATATATATATATGCATTTGTCAAAAATGTTTTCTTTAAATCCAAAATGAAGTGACGTTATATTGACTTGAAACGGTTTAGTTTGGTTTAAGCGGTTTTCTAAACATCGAAACCTAAATAAACTAAATTATTTGAACCGGTTTGAAATTTTCTCAAACCAAACCATTTTACATTTCCAAACTATTTTTGCGGATTGGTTCGGTTAGTTTGGCGACTTTTTTGTTCATCACTAGTAATTATTATAAATTTTAATAATGTTGTTCCTAATATTACGTGCGGCATTTAATGCACCCATGACCGATCCTAGCGAAAACCACAACGAGTCATCATCCATTAAAAATTCGAAGCAGAGAGAAAATATTACAACCAAATAAACAAGTACGTTACAAGCTATAATTATTACGAATTACAAACACATAAATTAAAATAGTGAAGATTGTTACGTCATATATAGTGACAACAAATTATTCATAAAAGACTTGAAGATGATGATGAGTCAGACTGCCTCTCGTCGCACACCTTTCACTTAGAGGGAGGTGGGCTACCGGGAACTAAAATCATGAAATTCCCAAAAAAAAAAAAAAAAAAAGAAAAATCATGGATTAGTATCAAATTCTATTGACCAAATAACTCATTTGATTATAAATAACTTGGAGAATATTATAAAGAAGGAGGAGATTGCATACTCGAACACGGAGGTTTTTCACCACAAGTGGTCGTCAAAGTAGAAACAAGAGAATTTATCCCCGCGGCAGTAAGAGTACCGCATTGACAATAAATACCTAAAGCTGCACGTGCATAGCAACATCGCGACTCTGTGAAATTCTGAACATTATTAGTCAAGCAAGATAAAGCATTCCGACTCAAGTCGCTGACTAGATAGAAAGAACAACGTCGGGTTTGTGCCGTGACAATTTGGCAGTAACTAATATTAACACTGTAAATATAAAGCTTGACATTTTGGTTCCATCTTATGATTTGTGTGTTGTTCGCGCAATATGGCTCTTCTTATATATAGAATGAGAATGCAAATGTTTAAGAATTTTATATGAGGTTTAATAACGATTTTTATTTTTTTTTTTTAATACCTATATATATAATATAAAATTAGGATGTGGAACTTATGTGACGAATTAAATATATAGTCCAACTAGTTAACAACGAGCGAAGATTAGATCTCAGCTTTAGCCAACTTGTTGGTGCAACTAATGAAATGAAAGCATAACTCCAATATTAATAAATTCAATGATTATAAATAAACTTATAACTTATTTTGCGTTAATATATACCGTGCCAGTTTTGTGGTGGTTAATTAGGACCTAAAATAAGTTTTGAGAAATAGGGCCCCATAGTGACAAATAATTACTTATTATTGTGAAACTAAATATATAATATAAAGCGAAAAATATAAAAATATATCAGATATTAAATTTTAAGAGAAACAAAAAGGTAGAACATATTCTAAAAGATTACGATATTGCCACAAAATGCACACAATATTCCAAAAAGTTACTTAAAATCCGCATATAGCATGTTTTCTAAAAGATTACAATATTAATTTCCACACTTTCTTGTAACTCTTTTCTTGCAACTATAATTATCAAGGTCTCTCGTTTGGCTTCATGTTAGAGTTGCTTACTTTTGTATCTTTTTCCTTTTCTAGTCTCCAGATGCAGTGGCGTAGCCAACTTTTTATCTCAGTGCAGTCATATTTCGACATTGTGATTTATCGGCAACATGTTCACGTTGAGGCGCCATATTCTGAAGACTAAAGCGCTGTTTGATTTGGATATGAAAATAGCACTAATATCAGCTTAAAATTTAAAAATGAAAAGTAGATAGTTTAGTGCCCGTTTGGTTAAGTTTATAAAGTGAATTTATAAAGAGAATTTATAAAGAGTGAAAATGAGTGGTGGAGATTTAATTAAAATTTAAAATGTGTGGTGATTGTTGAGTAGTTGTCAAATCAATGGTAGGTGAGTTTATAAATGAAAAAAATAAACTAAAACAAACATGATATCAATCTAATAATTTGTATAGATGTTGAAATTAGAATATTTATCAAATTAACTATACTATTAGATATAAATTAACATTTATGTAAATAAAAATAATTAATAGTTTCTTTTTTAGATATAGAAACCATAAAGGTTAATAAAGTTACAGAGTCTAGCTATTGAAATAGGCTCCAAATTTGAAACACTATGGGTTTCCTCTCTAGAAAATTCTTAAAATTACATCTTGTAACACTTTTTGATAAAGTGTAAAAAGTTAGAACAAACCAAAAAAAGATGGTAATATGTCTCGTCCAACAATTAAAGGAAAAAGGAGGAGAGAATAAAAGTAGGAAGAAAAACCTCAAGCGTAAAACCTTAATTCCAATGCTGAGCCGAACAGCTAAAAGTCTAAAACCTTAATTCAAGCCCATAAATCCCTTATGCTATGTGGGTAAATATGTAATTGCCTGCTATTTCTTCTACCCCAAACCATCCTTCCTTTCCCAAATCTGTTTCTTCAGGTAAAGCTGTAAATTCCACTAAAAAATTCCTTCCAAAAATTCTGAAGTGGCTCCGCCACTATCCAGATGCATATTTTGAAGGCATCTCACATATGACTATTTCCAATTGACGTTTGTCCTACAATTGCAAGTAACAATAAAAGCAATTAAGCAAAACCTAAGAGAACTACAAGAACAGAAAAATATATCGTATTGTTATGTTAAGCAAAACTTGTAATCCTGATTCCATAATTCATAACTCACACTTAACATGACATGAAATTAGGGAAAAGGGGAAATCAGATTAAACTTGAAGTTATTTAATATAATACCCTGCATTCATATTTCATAATTAGGGCAAAAGACATTTAAGCAGATAAATCAATGTAGTAATCTTGCATTCACATTTCACAATTATGACGGCAAAAGTCAAAACCAGAATACTACCAACCACAAGATAATAAAACTTGTGTTCGATTATTATAGAAAACTAGAATAATTAGGGAAAATCAGAATACCACAATTAAATTAGTAGGGATCAGAGAATAGGAAAAACCAGATTAATCTTGCTCTCGCATTTGATTTTCGAATTGGCCACATGAAAATGGGAAGAAAAATTAACTGATATTCGCTGATCGCAGAGAGATTGAGAGGTCCGGAAATCAGAAATGGTCCGCGATGGACGACGGTGGAGACGGGAGTGTACATCATTTTACGTAATCTGTACATCGCACGTGCTTACTTCTAATTAACAATAAAACCAGATTACTTGAAATAGATAAATAAATTGAGATTATAATCTTCAACCGCCTTTTTTTTTTTTTTTTAATTTTGCCCCTTGAAGCAATATTATAATATGGAATTGTTGATGTGTCTTTTTGTGATTATATCCACCATGACGATTTTGTCCATTTTGAGCCCTATGGAGATTCTCCTTATGAAATTTTATAAAATCGTGGGGAGCACACACCAAGAGTGTCAGTTTCAAACAGAGAAAATCATCATATTAGACGTTGTCACAAAAAGACACATATCAAAATGAATGCCAACTGAGTTTATCTGAAACAATCTTCAACGATTCATTTCATAAGATAAAAAAATATAAATCACCACGGCGGATGATTAATTTAACATTGTTAAGAAAAATAACAATACAGTTGACCGGACCAACATTGCGCAAATTAGAATGAAAATCACTGGCACTTATCTTTAGCTATTTAATTAGATTTTTCACCCGTGCAACGTACATGTAGAGCTCTTAAGAAACTTAATGTATAAATCATAGCGCAACTATAGGGCAAACTTGTGATTTCCAAATTTACCATTAATTTTTTGTTTAAAACTTAATTTTCTGTTAACGACTATATTATGCTTAATATAATTTATTTTGGCAACTGAAGACTGCTCAGTAACTCCAAGTATCAAACCTTTTATATATACTTCTTTTAGGCCGCACGGGCTGTGTAGTCCGGGTATTGGATCCGAGATCGGAAGAGCGTCGTGTTAGAATTGAAGATTGGCACCGTCTTCTTTGATTTCTTTATCACTTCAAGTGCTTGTATCCCCACGTATGCGTAGTTTTTGCGAATTTAATTTGACGATTAAATCGAATATATTGATTGAATACCCTTCTATGAGTTAGGTCCATAACTTTGATCACTTACTCATTTGAACCATATATCAAAATTTTTTACTCAGTCCAAATATTTATGTTTAATCTTTAAACTAATTAAGCAAGTCAACCATTTTATTAATTTATAAATAAGTGGATCACGCATATACACCTCAAGTACATATAAAAACCGATCTTATACATGGAAATTTTGAAAATGGACAAACTCAAATTATAGGGTATTTAAAATATTCTAGATCATGAAATTTCTTTTCGAAGTGCAGACCTATGGATTCACTTTGATTTTCTTTTAGTTTTTGAACCTACGCCTCACTTCTTCGACAAAATTGCTTTATCTGTTGTAAAAGGCGCCGCATTTACATGCAGACATTGCCTAGATGTCCTTGTATCAATTTTGGCCTGTATGAGTTGTGTGTATTGCAATGAAGTATGCCTTTTCATTTTCATGGTAATATACGAAGAAATTTTGAAAATTTCAAAGTACAAAAATGTTATGAAGTTCTATGTTTATTTTATTGGCAAATCATTACTTGCAATCAAAAAGTATTTTACATGGTATGATCATCGAATAAGAACAAATTAATATATTTGGAAAATTTAATTATGATTCTAATTAGCAATTCTTTTCTCATTTTTGGTGGAGAATGATAACTCCAAATGGGGTTCTTCGATTGGAGCTCGAAGGAGCAAAAGCACCAATAAGGCTTTGTTTGCCTTTGTTGTGTGCCTTTCTATTTTTGAGAATTATTTTGAAGTCCTTATGTTTCCTTAAAGCACTTTGTAGAATATTAAATACCAAGGGCCTATTTTATTTTTAATTTTACTAATTTTATTAGGCCAACGACATATGCAGAAACTAATAGAAGCCAATACTGCTAGCAGTAATAACAGATAAATTATAAGGGTAATTAAAAAAGGATCATAAGAGTGAATGAAAATTCTTTGTGAAAATAATGCTTAAATAAGTTGTTCTTATAATGTTTCCTTCAAACTATTTTAAGGAGTGTCTCCCATTGTCATATGGGAGTTTGCATTCTTTGAAAAAGTTTAATTTTTCAACATTTTAATTGAGCACAAAATTATATCCATATTACATAGGAAAATAATCATGTAGTTCCCAGTCTATAGGTACAAAATCATGTACTCCATACCCAGGTGTCACTCCACAGGTGCTTTCTTTCTTGAAGCTTCTTCACCTCATATACATGTACTCTGCACCACTCCCCTACAAACACCATCAGCCAATAATTTGCAAATATAAATTAGACACAAACGAATTCACCATAAGCATGGCCGTTCCTAAAACACGACCAGCATTTGAAATATGGAAATGAGTTTGTGCTCTTTCATTTTGAACAGACCCAGGATGAGACTGAACTCTTTAGGTCCAAACAGGGAACACAACATGAAGACTAATCAACGAATTCCCCCAGGAAGTTTAGTAAATAACATCAGATATAAATGAACTCAAAATAGTTCAAACTAAAACAATAAGAAAAGGGGAAAAATCAGAAAAACGATTGAAATATAACAGTTTATCAAAAAATTAGAAAAGATAATTGCACAGGCCACCCTGTTTAATTTCCTACTTTTTGGAAGCCTAGAAATCGGACATAATCGAAATCAGAAGGAATGATGCACATCGTCTTCTAAAGAGTCCTGAAATAAAAAAATTATGAAAATAAGGGAAACCAATGAGAAGAAAGCATATCAACTGGCTGCAGTTGATTTACGGTTAAGTACATAGTTAAAAAGGTCATAAACATGAAGTAAAAATCAATAAACTTCCTTGACAGTAAAATTCCACTAACCAATTCTCATCCACAATTGGAGTAGCCTACATTGGCATAAATCATGTCGTGAATAATTTCAACAAAATCAACATTAACTTGGCAAAAGGGCAAAATTAGAAAAAATGATTGAAATCTAACTGTTTATAAAAAAATCAGAGAAGATAATTGCACTGGCCACCCTGTTTAATTTCCTACTTTTGGAAGCCTAGAAATTGGAGAGGATCAAAATTAGAAGAATGGTGCACATCGATCGTCTAAAGGGTCCTGAAATAAAAAATTATGAAAATAAGGGAAACTAAAGAGAAGAAAGCATTTCAACTGGCTGCTTAATATACATTATGAAGTACTGAACATCCTCCGTAAAAGCTCAGCAATCTTCTATTTGTCACTTACAACCTACAGGTGTAGAATCTCCTTGAAACTGAAACATAAAAGACATAACAAAACACGTAAACATTAACCTAAATGAGAAGCACCAGTTTCTCGAGTTTTAGCAGCTCGTTTCCTTTCTTTCCATGGTCTCCGAGAAGTCTCGTTCCTTGTACACCTCTAATTGTTCTTCATTGAAGGCTTTGTTCGATTCAAAATCATTTTAAAATCCTCTTACAAGTATGACTGCATATACACTTCAATGCTTCTAGGAGCACTATATCATATAAAATTATGGTAAATTTGACTCTTTCAAGTGGTCTAGATGGTTATGTAGATTATATCATACAACAAATAAGAATGTTATGAACAATTAAACAACCGATTATGCCCTATACGCTTCTGTTCACAGACTGACATACTCCAGGTAATTTAGCATCAAGTAAAAAAAAATAATAATAATTGCCAAGAGAAAAATAAATATAATGTAACTGAGACAACATGCAGGTAGAAAAAAAAAATGGATGGAAATTTAAATCATTTAGTGCTTCAAATTTTGGTGCAAATTGTAGTGTTTGGGTTCAGAGTAATGAACTGGGTATACCTTCCATTGTTCGTGCACATGATCGCATGCGGTAGGTAGCCCCTGGCTGTGTATTTAATTATAGAATTGAAAGGGAAGTAGAAATGTTGGAGAGGAGAAAAAATAATCTTTCAATTTAATAAAAGAGCCAAGAACTTTCTGCATTTAATTGACCTAAGAGTACACCCATTTAAATACTACTAACTAAGCAACAAACGAAGCTAAAACATAGGAAAACAATCCCACGATCAATAGTGCTAAAACCACTCACTAAACCAATAACAAACTAAATCTTCTTAAGCTAAATGAATCTGAAAACATGCTCCTAAAGAATGGGAACTACTTTTGAGATCGGAAGAGCGTCGTGATATTCAACACTCCCCCTTGATTCAAAATTACATACTCCCAATTGTGACATGAAGAATTGATGCCTGGCTTGGGGAAGAGACTTTGCAAGGATATCAACAGCTTGCTCATTTGTTCCACAAAATTTTAGCACAATTTTCTGATCAGTTGTGAGCTGCCGAATGAAGTGATGTTGCACATCGATATGCTTCGTTCTGTCACGGAGAGCGGGATTCTTGCTCATCGCTATAGCAGACAAGTTGTCACAAAATATTTGTGTAGCTTCCTTTTGCTCAAAACCAAGATCTACAAGCATTTTTCTAAGCCACAAAGCTTGTCTTGCTGCTGCACTTGCTGCCGTATATTCTGCTTCGGATGATGAAAGAGCCACTGTCTTGTTTTTTTGAACTCCAAGTTACTGCTCCAGAACCAAAGCTGAAAATGTTGCCAGACGTACTCTTTCTATCATCTAAGCACCCTGCCCAATCACTGTCAGTAAAACCAGATAACTTAAAATTTGACACACTCAAATACCAAATACCAAAATCAACAGTGCCAGCGACATAGCGAAGGATTCTCTTTGCTGCACCAAAATGTTGCTTTGTAGGATTATGCATGAATCTGGACACAACACTAACAGAGAAAGCAATGTCAGGTCTGGTCTGCGTCAAATAATTTAAGCCACCAACTAAACTTTTGAACAGCTTTGGATTTGCCTTCTCAGTTCCATCTTCCCGCTGCAACTTCTCATTAATGTTCATCGGTGTGACCGCTATTTCACAATTACT
>CAVNYN010270468.1:0-49017 GCA_963692815.1 Nyctanthes arbor-tristis
TAAATAATAAAATTGCTTCTCCTCCCTTTCTTTACATCTATACTTGTCAAAAGATAACTGTTTTGCTTCTTATCGATCCCAAACCCCTCATATATAGAAAGAAAATTCGTCCAAAATTTGTAAAGGGGAAAAACGACCTTTAAAACCTATCAAACCTAGTTTTGTATTTGGAAAAGACCCCACTTCATATATATACAAGAAAACCAACTTGAAACACCACTTTGATCAAGGAAGATGAAAGTTTTGAAGGTATTTGTCAACAACTTAAAGAATATTTAGAAAAATCAAGTTAAAGAGGTGAATAACTACCACTTTGATTCTCTTTTAGCAGTTATGATATTTTGACACAATAAGCATGATGTTTATGGAAGTCTTCCATGAGACAAATATGTGATTTGATGCATTGAAAAGAAGGATCGATTATTGTATTTGAATCGCTAGTACTCTACCCATTTTGTATTGAATTGCTTTGAATTGTTTCCCATACTATGACTTATTCAATGATCCCAAGATAGGGAAGATTAGTGTGGTGTTTTCTTTGAATTGGAACTTCAGTAAGGGTCATCGGGGTTAATTGTGGATCCACTTAATTGTATATAGCCATGATTAAATTGATATGACTCTTGCGCGCACCACGGGTAGTAGTTTAACTAGTGATAGGGTCTCTTGTACATTGAAAAGTTTTGTGCATTCAATGATCTTCTTGGAAATAAATATGTCAATTGAAGGGTAAATCAAAGGGTCTTGTTATTTACTGAGTACTTTGTATTCATTCCCTTCTTTCTACAATTTTATAGATAATTGAAGATATGATATTTGAAAAGCAAGGCAAGCCATGGGTTGGAGCATGCTCGTGAAGGGAATAGAGTTTTGCATGTAGTGACAACCTGTCCTTGAGAATATTATGAATTTAATACCTTTTATATTAACAAATATACCCACATTTCTATAAATATATTTCCAATTTTATATAACATTGGCAACTTACTATCTAGTATAATAGCTTTCCAATAATTTGTCTTAAAAAGATTAATTTTGCTCGTTTTGGTAATCAATGAAAAATACCTATTAATATAAATTGTTGAGTTCTTTGCATTTTATTGAGAAATTGAGTTGCAATGATTTTTTAAAATATAACAACTTGTTAGTTTAAGTAATTAGATTTATCAAGTCAAAAGCTATTTATTTGTTTTGTACGTCCCGTCCCCGTTATTTGTATTGAAGCTACCGCTATGAAATTTGTTAATTAATAGAAGACCTACAAAAATATTGTAAAATTAACGGGGGCGTGACAAAAGTTGTTTAGTTAAAGTGTATCTTAAGTTACTAATCCTCATGTGTACGGCACTCGACTCATCTTCTATATTACTTGTTTCAACCGCATATGCTTGTGGGATAAATTCGACAACATTGACTAATTGGAAGAGGAACGAAGAAGAATTGATGATATAGTAGCAAACTAGCAGTAGATATTGTAAAGAACGGGGTTGCTAAAAATTATCTTCTTTTATGAATTGAAGTATTTATTACGAAGGATAGTTTGATCCTTCAAGGAGGCTTTGCGCACTCTATTGCTTCAGGAAGTAAAAAGGCATCAATACATATAGTACTTCTATCATCATTAGATAATAGTTACAGATAATCTGTGTAGCAGTTAGAGATCGGAAGAGCAGCTAATGCATAGTATGAGTGGTTTGAGATGTAAGGCCTCTCCTTTTAAGTTTGAGCAACGAAAATTTTAGTTCATGGGAGGCATTAAGATGGTTAGCTCTTCTTCCTTTGGACATGGATGATAAGCTCGTTTCCTAACTTGTTTATGTTCTGTTCCCATGTTTGCTTACAATTGTGTCAGTTCCTAAAAACTATGAAAAAAATTTGCGATCAAGAGCTCTCTCCATATTTTATAACTATATATACCTTCATATTGGCGTTCATGAATGAAATCTTTAAACCAGAAACAAATGTTTCCATGCAATCAATGCTCAAGCTTTTGATGGACCAGCTTTCTTCTATTTTAAACCATCCAGACGTATCTAGATTCTGAAGGCTGCTACATCAAAGTGGAAATTTTGAAGTACTTGAATAAGCCCATATGGAATTTTCCAAGCCTAGCAAAATCTCATTCTAAAGATAAAATGGGGACATTATGGCTGATGATATTTAGTGAGATAATTGATAATAAAGTTGAACACAGGATGAAACTTTTGAAGAAGTTTTCCTCGATTGCTGCTTCTTTTGGTTTTCAAAGTAGTCATCATGATTCTGCATTATTTTTTTGGTGCACTTCAGTTAGCCGCATTAGGCTTTTGTTATATGTTGATGATGTTGTTGGGATTCATACTTTAAAATCTGAATTGGCTTGTTGTTTTAAAATGAAAATCTAGCCCCGTTATCTTATTTCTTGGGGATTTATGTTACTTCTTCTCCTAGATGCTATATGCTTTCTCAACCTATATACACTATAGATTTCATCGAGCTTGCTTGCCTGCCTTACCAATACCAAATCAACAGATATTCCTATGGAGATTAATGCTTCAAATTTACCTTCTAATGGTGTACCTATGGATGATCCCACTGTGTATCAAACTATTGTTGGTTATCAAGTCTATCTTACTATTACTCGGACTAATATTGTGTATGCTTTACATGTGAGTAGTTAGTTTGTTTTAGCTTCTACTATAGTTCATTGGGCAGCTCTTGTTTGTGTCTTGTGCTACCTCAGTGGTTCCTATTTCTAGAGTCTCTTGTTTCCATCGACTTCTTCTTTAGACCTTAAAGCCTACTCAGATGCGTGTTGGGCTAGTTATCCTAGTAGTGGTAAGTCCACTTCTGGCTTTTGTGTATTTTTAGGTGATTATCTCATATTTTGGAAAAGTAAGAAGCAGTATGTAGTTTCTCATTCTTTTCCTTAGGAAGAGTATTGTGCTATGCCATCCACTACTATTGAGACTGTATGGTTGCTTGGGTGTCATACTCTCATGTATTGTGATAATAAGAGTGACATACAAATCTTTCACAATTCTGTATTTCATAAGTTGACATAGCATATTGAGATTTATTGTCCTCTTTCTTGTCATCATTTTCAACACGAGACTATTGCCTTACTTTTTTCTCTTCCTCATTAATGGTTGGTGACTTTTTCACCAAATCACATCCAGTCCATTGCTTCCATTTCTTGCTTGAGAAACACTCGCTGCTTTATGCTGTTGCATCCTGAGTATGTAGAGGGATGTTACTCTTTGTTGTTAGTTTCTTCTTCTCCCCTTTGTTGCTCTTTCTTATACGCCATCTACTACGAATTTGGATGGTCTTTTCCTCTCTCTATCTCTCTCTCTACAAATATGTTCGAACTAGATAAACCAATAACACAAGTGAGTTCATCATCATTTTCCTTCATTGATGTACTGTGGATGACACATCCTGAACATTTTTGAAGCCTATAGAGATTTTAATGATATACCAGCTTAGTGTTTTTTCCCCCAAATCTCTCTATGAACCAACATTCAAAAAGAGCATATTGTATATTTTGACCACTGCAAAAAACCCCCTGCAGCATATATTTAAAATGGGGATTTTCCTTCTAATTAAGTTCTCGCAGGTGATAAAACGCCAAAGAACCTCTGTCTTTGAAGGAATGTCTTGTTCTCTTTGCCTTTTAAATTTTTAGTTTTTAGTCTTTCAAGAGATTAAAAACCTATTTATATTCATATTCCTAAAAATACATTTTCAAAACAAAGGAAAAGTTTCGTGAAAAAAACTCAAAATGACATTTTGTCATTTTGAGCTTTTCAGTGTAAAAATTTGAAAATGCTGAAAACAAAGAAAATAAATAATTCTTTTCTTCTTCTTTTTTTTTAATTTGAAAAGAAATATTCATTCATATAGGAAAAAAACACCCTTATCTGAACCCAATCCCAGAGAAAAAGAGGTATACATTCAGTCCAGAATGAATCACAAGTCGTACTAGACTCATAAGAAGTAAGATTGTGGGCTACTTCATTCTTATTTCTAGGGATGTAACAACACGAACCACATCTGCCTCCAACCATAAGCTCCTTAATATCTGAAATAACCGAAGCATAAAGAGCTAGCGGTTTTTCCTCATTGAGTTTGTGTACCACTAGTTGTGCATCAGTCTCCACTCGCGCAATGTCCAAGATTTGCTCCTTGCCAAATTCCAACCCTTTCTTAATAGCCAGGGTCTCCGCCGCAAGGGAACCCATCGCCCCCCTTGGGTGACACGCGAAGGCTCCGTGTATAACTCTTTCTTCATCCCTTATGATACCTCCAAACCCCATCCATCCATTTATCGAATTTATTTCAACATCCGTAAAGAGTATCATCCCAGCAGTTCGTCCCACCCTATTGATCCATGCAACTCTATCCTCTCCCCATGGTTGTTCCAAACATCTCTCATGCATCAAGAGATTTTGATAAGATTCCAGTGCAATAATGATACCATCTCGAGTATACTCCACCGATTGACTCATTCCCTCGTGCATGACTTGGTTTCGATTTTTCCAAATAAACCATGTTGCCATGCACAAAATATCAAAGGTGGCATTCGAAACTCCTTCCCTAACCTTCCAGAAGAACTCTACAAAATGAAGCTCTCCACCAACTGGAAGTGCCCATTTAAGATAATCCCAATAGCCAAGTTCCTTCCATAGCATCTTAACCCATTCACATTGCACAAAAAGATGTACATCCGATTCAAAAGCTCCACACTAGGGACATTGGATATTCGTCGCGATCCTCTGGCTCACCAAGTTGAAATTCATTGGGGATAACACCCACCATCAAATGCCAGACAAAGTGTTTTGCACGCGGGAGTATCTTCATGTTCCAAATTTTCTTCCAATCTCACGCACCCGATGAGCCCCCCTCACTACTCACTGAACTTTTGTCCTGATGCATCAGGTGATATTCAGTGCGATTCAAGTATTCACCATGATTAGTGCCTCCACAAACCGACATATCATCATTTAAATTACTGCCCAAAGGAATGGAGAAAATTAGATACTAGTCCACTAGCCAAAAACTGTCTGCAACCCGCGCCTCATCCCAGTCCCTCTTCTCTGTGATTAGTTTGGCAACCCAATTTAATCCCTCTACCCTTGGTGTAATCGGTTTATATAAGGATTCGTCCGTGAGCCACTTATCTTCCCAAATATTTATATATGCGCCATTGGCAACCCTCCACCTTGTCTATATATTAAGCACCTCCCTTTCCCACAATAAGCTTTGCCACACGTAGGAGGTCCGGTTTTCCAAGTGGCAAACAAGATGTCAGTTGTCAGGAAATATTTTTCTTTTAGTATCTTGATAACTAAAGAATCAAGCTCATGCCCAATCGCCAAATTTATTTTGCTAGTAGACTTTGATTAAACTCTTGTAAGCTCCTGAAACCCAAATCCCCTTCTTCCTTCGACAAACATAAAGATGCCCATTTGACCCATGCCATTTTCCGTTCTTTGTCTTCCACACCCCACTAGAACGGACTAATAACTCCCCTAATGTCATTGCAAACCTGGACTAGATACGAAAAAGTCCCATTATGTAGGTAGGGATAGCTTGGAGTACTGCTTTGATCATCACCTCCCTCACTGCATTGGAAAAGTTACTATGCTTCCAAGTTTGAACTTTGGCCTATACTATCTCCTTTATGTTTTCAAAAGTCTTTCGTTAATTCCTACCAACCACTGAAGGCAGCCCCAAATAACTATCATGCTTCCTGTGAATGTCCACCCCCAATAAATCGTTGATAACTTGTCTCCTATCTTGCTTGACATTCAGTGAGAAAGTTATTGACGTTTTCTCCATATTTACTTGTTGTCCCGACTCCCACCCATAACTATCAAGAATCTCCAAAATGCATGTAACATCCTGGGTAGTCGCCCTAGAAAATAGAATTGAATCATTCGGGAAGAAAATTTGGCTAATCTGCGGACCATTCCTAGAACACTTCATACCTCTTATCTGCTCATTCGCCTGCGCTTGTGATATCAATGATGAAAAAGCCTCTGCACAAGTAATAATAAACAAATATGGCGATAGGGGACAGCCCTGTCTAAATCCCTTAATGGGTTTCACCAATCCTTGATAGCTCCCATTGAAAGTAAAGGTGTACTCTACCGAAGATATGCAGTTATAAACCAGTTGAGTCCACTTTGCCTAAAATCCCATCTTCTTCATTACTTTAATGACGAATTTCCATTCTACGTGGTTATAAGCCTTGCTCATATCAAACTTCAAAGAAAGGAAACCTTTATCGCCATTATTTTGCTTCCCCATTGAATGTAGCACTTCAAAGGCCACAATGGCATTATTTGTAATCAACCTTCGAGGGATAAAGGCACTTTGAGTGCTTGATATTAATGGGGACAATACCTGTTTCATCTTATTTGGTAGACACTTCGCAACAAGCTTGTACAATACATTACATAATGCAATAGACCTATACTCATGAATAGAAACAGGAGATTTCTTCTTAGGAATTAAAACAATGGTGGTTTTGTTCACAGATCCTAAAGAACTACCATGGTTAAGAACCTTAAAACAGGCAGATGATACATCGCCTTTGAGTTCCTCCCAATGTTTTTGATAGAAGGCCGTATGAAACCCATCCACCCCTAGAGCTTTATATGAGCCGATGCCAAATAATGGGTGGGTAACTTCTTCCTCTGTAAATGCCTCCAAGAGCCCATAGATCTGCTTCATCCGACAGTACCTTGTTAACACCACTGGTCCCTCGTGCATCACCACTAGTTCCTCGTGCATAGTCCTTATTCGACGGATGCTGGCTTGTGAACAACCCAGCATAATATTGCTCAGTGTGGTCTACAAGTTGATCTTTCTCTAGAATCCACTCTCCATCAGCTCCTCTAAGCTATGTAATTGTGTTCCTTCGCTTCCGTTCCGTAGCCTGGCAGTGGAAAAACTTCGTGTTTTTATCTCCATCTTTGAGCCAATCCATTAGTGCTCGCTGCCTTCATTATCTCTCTCTCCTCCGGTATAAACATTCAATCTTCCGATCTTCCAACTATTTCACTTCAGCCATATAGTTCCCCGAGTTTGCCATACATAACAACACATTCCTCCTTCTTTCCAGAGCCGCCACCTTCCTCTCTGTATCTTGAAATTTTCCGTCACTCCAGCCCTTTAGCACATCCCCACATTGCCACAGCTTCTGATTGATGATTATGAAAGGACCAATATCATTCTCTTCGGTCCCTCTCCATGCACCGCTCACCCCATCCACCACTCTTTCTTTGTAATCCTCTTCTCGCATCCAATGAGGTTCGTAACGGAATGGTTTCTCCTTTGACCTACGGTGCCGTTGTCTAGCGACCCCCTCCATTCTCAATAGAATAGGTCTATGATCCGACTGGGAATAATCCAAAATTTCAACAATAGCCAAAGGGAAAAGTGCTCTCCACTCCACATTACCCACAACTTGAACAAGCCGCGTCTGTATATTTGTAGCACATCCTCTCCCGTTATTCCATGTCATCTCCTCTTCGCTAAAAATAATATCTCCCAGTCCACACTCCTCCAAAACCTCACGGAAGCTCCCTATTGCACTCTCTGGCCTAGACGAGCTCCCCTTTGTTTCGGTCAGAAAAAGCTTTTCATTGAAGTCCCCAATATAGATCCAAGGCTAAGTGTTCCATCTCCAGATTCTCCTCAATAGGCTCCAAGATTGGTTTTGATCTACAAGTCTTGGGTTGCCATAAAATCCAGTAAACCTCCATCCAATATTGCTGCCCATCAGAATCATAGCCTCAATATGTCCTGGGGAATAAGATTTAATATGCGCATCCATGTCCTCGTTCCATAATAGCATTAATCCTCCATAATAGCATTAATATTACTCTTGAAAAACAAGAATAAAAATGAATTCAAAATTGAAAACTGAAATATAAAAGGAATAGGTAAATCTCCAAATCTTCAACCACCAAGGTACCCATTATCCATTGCTTGTTCCCGCATCAGATTTATGTTCGTACTACTACATTTAAAGAATTTTTAGAATTTTAAAATATTTTGATGTGAATAATGCCGCAATTAATAAAGACTAGTAAAAAACACGTGCAATGCACGTGATATATTGCAATAATATTGTACTTCTATCTTTGTAGTAGTATTATTATTATTATTATTATTATTATTATTATTATTATTATTTTGGCATCCAATATTACTTCTTTCTTAATTTGAACTAATGGATGTTCAAAATTATAACGGGCTAACGGCAACAATTGCAAAATATGGATATAAAGTTGAAAAAAGCTTCAAGTTTTGGTTGATATAAAAAAAAATGAGAAATTGGAATTTGTTCTTGAAAAAAAAAATGTCACTCTAATAACCCAATTAAGAGCATGCACTATAGATTGACAAACTATTTTGACAGCAGAAAATTTAAGAAGTCTATCATTAATTATTTTTCCATTTTGTCACAAAATTGAGGTTTTCTTCATGAAGAATACGTATAAGGACATGAGAACTCCTAAACTATTTTATTTTACTTGATAGAACTTGCAACAATTATTTGATGTTCATTGCCCTCTCAACTGAACCAAACAAATTAATATATAACCATGCATATGTTGCAATTCAAAGGAATCAAAATTATTATCTCAAGTTTTCCTGAAATATAAAATGAATATCGAAAGAATAGACCGCATAACATCGGCAACATTCACTTGATATGTTGGAAGATCGATCTATTATTATTTAAATAAATTTATGGATTAATTTTTTCGATCATGTTCAAATATAACTATTTTTATGCATGTTAATAGGTAAAATTTTATATCCCATTCAAGAACAAGAAATTTCAACTTCTTGGACAGTTTTATCAATTAGTGTAAACAATAGTCATTGAACAATCAAACAAAGAAGATATTTACGACAACACCAAGCAAATAGTCTCCAAGTGCAACAAAATTTAATTCCCAAGTTTATACTCATCCATATGCTACTATACACACAAGTTATGTTAAACCGAATATATGAAAAGAAACATGAACAAGTAGGCACCTAAACCGAAAAGAACAATTTGACAAGCTACATCTCAAAATGATAGGATGAAGTGACGAATTTGAAATGCAGTTCATTTCTTGTTTTTCTTTATAATAAGGTCCATGATGGGATGTGCAAATCTACATATATATATATATATAATAAATACTTAAAAGCAATACAATTTCCTTTTTCTGTTTTCCCGACCAAAATCACTTTCTAAATCTCGCATTTGCATCTCGGCCATTGGTTTATATCTTATTCTTAGCCCTTGATTAATTTTTTTGTATCTTTTTATTATTTTCAAGAATTATATATAGATAATTTAACATATATATGAAGAGATAATCATAAATTATGAATTCAAAATCTTTAGATTTCTATATACATATCCTTCTATCAAAGGTAACTTTCAATTGCAATATAATTTAAACACTAACCAAACAATCAACCTTATTTGAATAACTTTCCCATTTTCATCCAATTCTTTAATGATAATTGTAATGATAATTGTTAACTAATCCAATTAATGATATTTTTCCTCCATTTGCTCTAACTATCTCTCAAGGCTTAATCATTAAAAAACCCTAAATTATGCAACTAACCTTACTTAGCCTTTTTATCATTTTCAGCCAACTTTTTCATTTCATACCTTATATGAAATTTTGATCTATTTCATCATCAACTCATCAAGCAACTGCAAACGAAATTTCATTCATTTTCTCAAGCAAAAAATTCAGCCAAATATTTAATTTGTTTCTTCAAACTATTAAAATTACTTTTGGATTTTATAGTCATTCAATCTTCACCAGCCTTGACAGTTCACCAGTCGCGGAACTTCATTTGGAGTCGATATTCAGCCTCAGTCCTTGAACGATTTTTTTCAGGTGGTGTCCAAACTCTTTCGTTAATTTCTACACTCATCCAAACTATAGTTTATATGTTTTTAATGCAGTATGAATACAATCAAAATAAATTAGTTTGTTTGTGACTCTTATGATTATTTATTGCTAATTAATGGAAATTTTGAAGGTAACAATGTTATTATTATTTAATTGTTTCATCCTCAATCTCAAGTGTTATTATATTCTCTTTTAATTCAAATCAACATTGCACGAAAAAAAAGAAAGCAGATTGTAACATATCAATCATTGTATAAGAATACTGAATACCAAATTCTCCATCCGTGCGTTGGGTCGTGAATTCTTTTTTTTTTCTTTTTTCTTTTTTTTAAACAGTTTTTAAATGTTTTCGCAAGACCAATTGTGACAATTAATATTTCATGTAATTAAGTTACAGATTAAACTTTGTATGCTTAATGTAATGCTTCTTCACTGCAAAAGTTTTTTAAACTTCATATGTTTTCCATGTGTATTGATCTGTCTAATAATTTCTTTTTTAGGACCTCTTATTTATAAATGGAAACGTGGTCGATGTCACTCTGTACCATTTTTATCTCAATACATAAATGTGATGAATCTATTGAAACATTTTATTTTGACTGCACGTGGGTTGCTTATTGTGTCTGTGTGCAAACTTTTGTTTAAATGATAGATTTTAGTAAACTTTCTTCATTAATTGCACAAATTATTTTTAATTGAATATTAATATTTTGAAGTTAATGTAAAATAATTTCATTTATAAAAAAAACGTTTGTAAAGACGAAAAAATAAAAATAAAAAATAAAAAAGACTTGAAGTCCGACTTTACAATCACATTTATCTTTATAAATAATGAATTTAAATATTAAATTGCGAATAATTTATTCGAGTCTCTGATTTTTTATTAATGCAGAAGCATTAATCAATCAATTTTTTTTTTAAATTACAAATAAAAAAAGATATTTTATTTTTAAAGGAATCGTCTCAATTATCATTTATGTGTATTAAATTAATTATAGACGCATTGTAACTTTGGGTGAACTTTGTTTTGTGTATTTTTTTCAACTTCTTATGTTGGACTAATGCATAATTGGTTGTGTATTTACTAATTACTAAGGCATTTGATCTGTCCTTTGAGCGTTTATTTATCGGAGTTATTGCCAACTTGATTTATTTAGAGCCACCGCAATTTGGAGTGAGGCAATTTTTTAATATCTAATTTAACAATTATCAAAAAAAAAAAAAAATCATTCATCCAAATGAATATTAAATTATCTAGTTTTATTTTGTCCATTGTTCTTTCGTGGTAAACTTAATATGGCAGAGACTTATATACGTCAATACGTGACAATGTTAATTATATTGTTAGTTTGATTTCTATATTAGCTTAAAAACATTTCACCTGTTTCAAATCAATATTTGAGTATATTAATCATTTAAACTATCGGCCTTTTTCAGAGTTGAATCAACTTCTATATAACTCATTATATATATAATTTATGAATTTTTACACCCTTATAACTGAATTTAATTCTTTAATATTTGTTAAATGAACCAGCGGTTTGTGAATGAATTATTAAAAGGTTATATTGTTATTCCCAGATTAACCCTCACTCCGTCAGATATTAGACTGTCATTCAACTTTCAGCTGAGACAGCTGTTGATAGTCTATTATGCGATGACTATTAAATATAGTCAAGGTCAATCTCTCGAGAATATTGATATTTTCCTTCGGAAGCATGTGATCACCTATGGACAATTGTATGTAGTCGTTTCAAGAGTCACGAATCATGAAGGGTTGAAGTTTATAATATGTGACGACAACGGTAACTCTAACAAGTCTACGTTGAATGTTGTTTACAATGAGGTATTTAACAATTTATAGTCATATATTTTCTTTAACCGTTAGGTATGTAAATCTTAATTCTATGTCATTTCTATAATTCTATTATGTAATGTTTGACATAATTAACTCAATTTCGTTTGCTAAATGCAAGTTATCTTGAGAGCTCTCATGTTCTTTCAAAATGTAATAGCTTCTGGAATAATAATTGTTGTCCACTATCATGTTCACTCTGAAACTTGTAACACTAAAGCGGGTGAATTTTAACGTTAACTTTCCTAAATGGCCATATTGGATTATTCTTTAATACATTTGTATATCATTTTTTGCTGAAACACATAATTGATGTTTAACAATTTTTACACAATCATGGATTATAATATTTATATGTTGTTTATTTTATTTGGTCAAAACATCCCGTGCAACACACGAGTGAAATTACTAGTTAACTTAAAAAGTTTTGTTTGTTGGAGATGAAACGGTCATCACAAAATAAATGGTAAATAAATAAATCTCCATAAAATCGTTTATGATATCCATTAGGATTGGGAATATATATATATATGTATATATATATTGACGAAGTGGGAATTTGAAAACATTAGTAACGACGTTATTGTCCAAAAATCTTTTTCAACTTAACCGATAGGGATATAAGAAATATTGACAAGTTTTCGAGTCGCTAAAATGAGTCAATACTAATATGCTACTAAGGTCCACTATCATCATAGTTGTAAAAAGCAGTTCTCACTATATATATCCATTTTTTTATTTATATATCGATTTGCCAACCCAACTTTATTATTTTGTTATTATATATTGATTGAAAGATGAAGAATACCAAATTATTGCCGCCCTTCTTTCATGTTCTAAATGAAAAGAACATTTAACTTTAACTTCTTTCATTGCTTATGGTTAGAAGTAGTAATCAAAGTTGTGATTCGAGTTAAAGGCTAGGGGCTTTAGTGGTCCCAACACAGAGCTCAATCAAGACGATTATATTGAGAGGTGCAATTTATACCTACAAAGTAAAAATTTATTCACCTTACAATTTACGCACAATTTCAAAAAGTTGTGATTTCAAGTAAAATAGTGTAAGGGACACTTAAATAAATACAAGAGTGGTACAGTCGCAGAGAGAGGGGATGGCCACCCCCTTTCGAAAAAAATCTTAGTTTTTAACCTTCGAATTTTTTTTTTTAGATTTATGTTTTGGCTAGAAGTAGTCAAGTTTTAACTCCCCATTCTTGACCATCTTCTGGTTATGATACTAGAAGAGTGTGTACAAATTTTTTACAATTTATATATGTACAAATTGCATTTCTCATATTATGCTTGTCCAACATCTTTGGCGCTTCGGCCAACCAAATCTCGGTGTTTCCATTTTTCGGTTGAGTGTTGTTTGCTATATTATTTGTACATACAGGGTGTACAAAGATTATACACACATTCTCAAAAGTTATTATTTTAAACAAGATGGAGCTAAGGATATTTGAGTAAATACACTGACAGTGTGTACAAATTTTGTACACCTATGTAGAGATATTAGTTCTCTTTTTGGTTAATCTCTTTCATTTCATTTTGTCATGAATACTTCGTGATTCCTTTTCGGTAAAAGTACGACGCTTTCTAATTAGTCAAATTTAATGGCTAAATTAAAAAATGTTAAAAATAGTTCAACTTAAAGTTTTAAGAATTACCCCAAAGTTAATTTTCTTACAGATTTCTAAACCTATAATACTATAAGAAATCTATAATAATTCGGTAAAAGAATTTTCATCAAATTTTTTACTTTGATTTTCTTGGGGAACAAAAAAATGAAGGAGATAGGGAAGTAGAATAGCTAATGTCATCTTTTTGAATTATTACCCTAATTTTTTCTCTCTTTTTTTTTTTTTGAAGGATGAATTACCCCAAAGTTAATTTTCATTATGCACAAAAAGAAAACTTTAAGAAATATTTTACAAAAAAAAAATAATGCTTTAAGAAGTGCGTCTTTTCGAAATCTTTAAACGATATTGAGTTGTTGCTAACTAGCAAACAAGGAAAATTGCATTCAGAGGCCGTAAAGGTCCTAAGTGAATTGAATGAAGTTAAAGATGTTAACAGAATAATCCTTCTAAGAGTAATATATTATTTAACACCGCTGTTGTTTTAACACCACATCAATGGCTTTGTTTGGTAACTGTTTAAAAAAATGTGGGATTTTAAATGAGTTTAAAATTTAAATTTTGTATAGGTGTTAACATTTGATTGTGTCAAGTAGAGGTAATGATTAAAATAATGTGAGAGTTCACATCACATTAAATATGTAATTAAATGTAGTGTTGTCATGTGTCTAAAATTTAAAATTTAAATTGATTGATAAATTGAGACAAATTTTAAATGGTAGCCAAAAATTGTGATTAAATGATATGTTGAACTAAATTTTGATTATTTCACTTATATGTCATTTAACGTCACACTAATTGTCAGATAGACTGACACTACTGGTGATACATAACAGTGTTCTTCTTTTAATGGCACTTTTGAGGATACTTCCATTACGTTCTACACAAAATTAACATTAAGCCGTAATAATTAATTAACGCTATAATAATAACAAAGGCATGTTTGATCCATTAAAAATTTGTCAACTTATAAATGTTTGATGATATATATCAATGACTAAAATTAGATAACTAGTACATTTTAACCACAAAAATGAGACTGACGATTTTCTATTATTCATTCTTTTAAATTATAACAATTTACATCATATTATGAATTGGAAAAGAATTAAACCAAACTTCAAAAAAAAAAAAAAAAAGATTATCGAACCTTGACCTGATTACTTGCCCTCGTAAAAGCACGAAGTCAACCTTAAACTAGTCAAATTGCCTTGAATTTACTTTGACAAGTACACTTTTCTCAACGTTATTCTATTAGACTACTACAAAAGCAGTAATTAACCAATCGAAGTATCAAACCCCCAATCACATATAGTCATATGACAGTCTTTATCCGTAAGAGGAGAGCTAAGCTCTCTTTAAAAAATTTCAATCAAATGGTACAAGAAGCAACTAGCAAAGGAAAATTCTAAGTGGACAAATGAAGATACAAAAAATGTGACAAAAGTGACATGATGTGTCATAAGTGATTGATATTGATGTAAACGTGATGTGATATATTAAAAAATAGGATCGTTCCACGTGTTAGTTTTATTAGAATTTTTATATATGCTTTTGTTCAAATAGCACAACTCACTAACAAATTGCAAGACAACAACTCGTGAATATCTACCATTCTCCATTTTTAGAATAATAATAATAATAATAATAATAATTTTTTAAAACAAAAATCACAATTCAAAAAGAAAAATAAATAAGAGAACAAATTTGAAAATCCTATTATTAATTAATTAATGCCATTAACTACCTCCAAAACTTCTTCACACATTTTCAAAACCCCACCCAAACTAAAAATATCACACCGGCCCCTAAGCTTTCCACAAAGAGCCAAATTAATCCCTACCTCTGTTCCATTCACGCCCTCCTCCTCCCGTCGGAGTACTGTGAGAGCGGCACCACCTCCTGCAGCGGTGTTGACATTGGAGTCGGGAGTGGCGAATTCCGGCAAACGGGGCACGAGGAATTAAGCTTCAGCCACGCGTCGATGCAGGTTACGTGGAAATAATGCCTGCAATCCGGCAACATCCTCAGCATCTCCGACTCCTTGTACTCACACAAACAAATGGCGCAGACAGTGTTAGTTTCTGAACTTCTGTTTTTCTTGGAGAAGACGAATTTGGGGTAAGAATTGATGACGGCTTGATCGAGCCCGACCGCAACGTTTTGGGCTGAATTCTCGTCGTCATCTTCGGCGACGAAGATTATGCGGGGGAGGTAAACGCTGTTTTCATTGGGGTTTTGAGGGAAGGAGGATCTCTGGAAGTTACGTCGGCGGCGGGCGGCGGCGGAGCGGCAGCAGATGTAGGAGGCGAGGAGGATGGTGGAGAAGAGGACGAGGAAGCCGAGAGCTATAGCAATGACGTAACCGAAGCCGATGGAATTGAGGTTCTGGGAAAATGGGTTTTTGAAGGAGGAACTAGTGGTGGTGGTGGTGGGGGTGGTGATTAAGGGCGGCGGCGGTGGCGGAGGGCGGAGGAGGGAGGAGGAGGTGGAGGACATTGGGAGAAGAGAAGGAAGAGAGGAAGAAATCGGGGGTTGAAAATGGCCATTCGATGAAGGAGGTATTAGGGGGAGAAGGGGTGGGTGGGGTGCTGAGCTGCTACATTAAATACTGGGGTTTGGAAACAGAGGAGGTCATTAATGTCTCAACATGGTCGATGAGAGAGTGAGGTTGGTTCTAAATGACTCTTTAAGTACTTTTTGTAGATTGATCCATTTATATCCTTTCTTTTTTTTCATTTAAAAAAAAAAAAAGGAAGGAAGCGAAAGAAAAAAGAAATTAGGGTTAGGTTGTGGTTTACCGTTTATGGTTGTAGATAGTTTTCAATAGTACGGTTATATTATGTTTATGTGGTGCGATCATTTATATTTGAATAATGATACATGTTATATCACTCTTAATAAATCATGTATGATTCACTTAAATGATGACACATGTCAATTTTTTCTCAATCCTCGTAAATGCATCATGTTGATAATTGCGTCTATTGACTGTTGATAGCTCTACTAGAGAATTGTTAAAGTAGAAATTAGATAATTTAACTGCTAATATCTGCACATTATAATTTTATTATAAAATTGAAATAGAAGGTTAACGTAAGTTAAAAAATGAAAATGGAGGAAAAGGGTTGGACTTGGCCCCATCTTCCATGCTGTTGGAAAATTATCGAGAGTTGAGTAGAGTTGAATGGTAGAAACTTAAAAATAGATACACAATCTGTTTCATTTTAATTACATTACATACATTTTAAAATAAAAAAAAAGAATGTAATATATTTATAAATACATAATTAAAATGTAATATATTTATAAATACATAATTAAAATATAAAAGGCATTAACATAAATTATTTCCATGGAATTGGAAATAGTGTTTTTTTCATTTTTTTGGTAACAAATATACCTTTAATATTTAGGTAGTTATATTGACACTACATTTTTTACTAACCACACTGCATATTAATTGTATTGAAACTCTTTAATGTTTTAAAATTATAATATTTACATTCGTAATCTTTTGATCGCATTTTCTTCTCCAATTTTTAACCGATTAGCACATTTTATGTTTTAGACATCAATTTTTCTTCACAAAATATGTCAAGATAGTGTAAAAAATTTATTTTCTCATTGTATTTTAAATAAGAAAAAAAAATAAATAAAACATAACAATTTATTTATTTATTTAAAAGCAGGCTAATATAATTTTTCAAAAAAACCGTCAATAGGGGCATAAATGAAAAATTGATGATAAAAAATATGAAACAAAAATATTATGAATGTAAATTATAAAAATGTTTATATATGAAGGACTATCATTTCAATTAAATTGTGATGTAGATATAAAAATATGTAATGTAATGTGAATATAATTGGCCTTAATATTTACATCTTCTTACTCGTTTTTTTAAAGTTTATTTTAAACATAATTAAGCAGCACTAATTTACCGTACTTTTCCTAAAGTTTTGTTTTTTCGCCCCTCTTATTAAAACTAAAAAGATCAAACATGATTAGTTGTAACTGGATAGTGGGATTAGAATGATTATTATAATTGCTCTAAAATTTTTAACGGAGTATTAAATTAAATTAGTTTAAAATTTGAATCCATTAAACATTTTCAAAGCTTGACCAAGTGGATGACACAGGATTCCATTAAAAATTTAAGAATTTTCCCTTTTGTATTTTTTTAATTAATATTATTATTCATAATATTGTCAAGTAGACATTAGAAATTTTTTTTCCATGTTAATGAGACTGGTAAATACTTTATTATTTCTTGTTTGAAGAAGTGAAAATTCAATGCTCAAATTAAGTATGCAAGAATCTTTGAGGTTCAATCCGGCAAAAACCGAAATAAAAGAAGTTATGATACACTTAATTGGAATTAATCACGAATATATAAAATGTGGACTCTTCGTAAAATATTTACATTTCACCTTACCCCTACCATTTTCTTGTAATTTCCAATTTGCACTTTCTTTTTTATTACACCTATTTATTGCATTCTAATGATTAATCACAATATATTAAAATATTGTGAAACTAAAATATTACACTCTATTTATTATACTTTTATTAATCAATTATTATGAAGAAACTAATCTATCGTGAAACTTTTCTTTGAAACAATTTATATTTATAATATTGTATTAATATTTCGTGTAGTATTTATTATGTTTGATTTCAATTTCAACTATTATTTCATAGTGTGGTAAATTGTAACTCTCTTTTGAATTTTTTTTTAAATTTCAAATTCTATTTTTACTTCTAATCCCATATTAATTCCTTAATTTCAATTAATGTATTATTTAAATTCAATTCCAAGATTAATCTTTAGTTTCTATTGTGGTTAATTTTAGTTCAATTTCAAGTGGTTAATTTTAGTTTAATTTCAAGATTAAAACCACAATATTAAATACAAAGCTATCATATTTTTATCCCTTTAAATTAGTATTTTATAAGAATTTTGTTTAAATAATACGTTTTAAGAAATTATAAATGATTTTAATTTTCTTATTGAAGAAGTAATGATTATCATAGATTTAAATATTATAAACAATCATAAGAATCTAAACTTAATTATTTATTGTTCTGAGTTTTTTCTATTGCATTATATGTTGTCGTACAATGTGCAAATCACGTTTAAATTACTTGTTATCTGAAATGTCGTTGAACTTTACAAAAGTTATCTCATACGGCACTATATTTTTAAACTAATCTCCAATGCCATTACATTTCTAAAAAATTATCTCACCTGCCAATGTTCTTTAAGAATCGTCCCCACTTATTATTGAGCTTATCAAAATCGTATTCGGTTTGTCATTAAAAATTTTCAAAAACCTCCTGGAGTTACAAAACCTCCTATCTCATATGTATTTGAAATATACGTGACGTGTATCTACACATACCACATGGGGCATGTTGTTTTGTTACTAAATTTTGGATAAGTTTTTGAAAGGGACTCTAGTTTATTTATTATACAGAAATCATAATAATGTCATCGTTATTTGTTTATTTATTTATATTACAAAATCAAAAGAAGCTCTAGCTTTCTATTTTTCATGCTACAAATTGTTTTTGTTTTCATGGAACATGTTAAATTTTCTATAGAAACAGATCGAGCTCTGAATTTAAAGCCCAACCACTAATATTACAGGGGGTCATGTGTATTAAAAAATACACATCGCCCCCTGTAATTGGTAGTAAGGCTTTAAATTCAGAGTCTAATATGTTTCTATAGCCAGTTAATACACATCGCCCCCTGTAATTGGTAGTAGGGTTCTAAATTAAGAGTCTAATCTGTTTCTATAGCCAGACCGTAGAACATGCACGTGCTACTATTATTCAAATCCTGAAATGTGTGAACACTAAAAGCTCAAGCTCGAAAGGTAACGGGTCCCGATTTTCCTTTTTTTTTTTTCTGGTCGAAAAAGACAGATTTTAGAAATCTTCGTTTTGTTGTAGAGAGGACAAAATCTGGAAAAAACAAACTTTTGTCTGTTTTTGATTTGTCAAACGCAGATTCCAAAACAAACCATCCCTTCAACATTTTTCTATTTCGGGTGGCTACTTTGATTTCTACGGTTGGTCCCTTGAGGGCCTCCCCATGCATTGACTCAGTTCTCGAAAATGTGAGAATTGTTGTCGACATCTCCAACTTTTTATGTAGAGCATTTTGGTCCTTAGTCTTTGAATCAAAGGATTTAAGTCATCAATATACCTTTGATCTAGGTGGCCAGTCTTTTACACCCAATTCTTCTTTCCTACCCACCCATCCAGCATTAAAAAATAGCATCGATTTTGCCACTACATCGCAAACTGATATATTACTCTCCTTAGAACATTTCTAGTGTTAGGAGAAAATGTAGTGGGAAAAAAAAAGTGGGACAAAAAGATAAATGAGGTGTCAATTTTGGCCACTTCCTTGAGCTTTTTCATCCCGAGACGTAGATATTTGGCCCTAATATTTTTTGTCTTTGTGTTGAAATAGTTGATAAAGATAATGCTTGGACTCAAAGGAAACTATGAAGACGTTGAGGGAGCAAGTTAGAATTTCAGAATTTATATTCCGTCAAAATGTGTGAATATAATATATATCTATATATATTCTTAAAAGCAGCATAGTTTATCTTTCACTTTTTTCAACCTAAAAACATATGGTAAATCGGGATGTATCATCTTGATCATTGATTTTATCTCTTAATATTGGCTATTCATTTTTATTTTACTTTTTATTTTATTTATATTTTTAATTTATTATCAATTAATAGATTCATTTGTTTATCTTTCAGTTCCTTTGTTTATATATTATTTATAAATATATTTGATTTACTTTATATTATCACTATATTTTTAATTTTTAATTACAATCACGAAATCATTCTTCATTTTATCTATAAATATCTCTCTTTCTTTATCCACATTTTCATTCATTCATCTAATAAAAATCATTATATCTAAGAACTTTCTAAAATCTCTCACCCTACATTTAAACTTTCCACTTTTTATTTTCGATCAATTTCCTTAATTTTTGGTTTCGATTTAATTATCTCACACCGTTGGATTGCTTCCGGAATGGTTCTAATATTCGCTTATGTTCCGAAAATCAGACATATCATCGAATCGAAAAAACTAACAGTTCAAGGTCATTGGACCGATTTTAATTAAATAACTGAAAATAAAATTAATTTTTACCTAAAATAATGTTGAAATTTTATTCCGATTTTAAGAGCCATTGAAAGTATGATTTTGGGCATAGAAAGAGAATTTCATATTGATTATTTAGTGAAAAATTGAGGATGTATGCATATATTAAGCTAATTAGAGAAGAGTTATGCACAATAGGCAATTAACTTATAGGCCTTGAATTTTCAAAAAGTTTAAAATTTTAATGGATCATTAATGATGTGAACCGGTAAACCGTATCCGTCGTTGGATGGTTTTTTGGATTGATTTTAGTTTCGCAAATATCCAGAAAATCGGACCAATCATCGAACAGGAAAAGCCAATGGTTCAAGGTCATCGGATTGATTTTAACTAAATAATTGAAATAAATTAATTTTTACCTAAAATAATGCGGGAAAAGAACATTTAATTTTATAATAATTATTATTATTTTATCTTTTTTGTTTAATCTATGTAACTAGATTAATCGATTTGATTGGTTATTTTTCACATCTCTTGAAGGTGTTTGAAAATTTGAAGTGTAAAGCTGCATATTTGGTTGAGTGATTATTTCTACTTTCTCAAATTGACTTCCAAAGGTTGATTGTGGTCGACTTTTTAATTTTTATACTTCTATATTGAGCAAGTCGTCAGAGGATCTAGTTTACACAAACTAGATTGACACATATCTCAGGTATTGCACGTGATGAAACTCTTCTCTAAGGTAGGCATAGTACCCAAAAAACCAAAAAACCGACCCGAATCAGACCGGTAGCCGGTTTGGTTCGGTTTTTTGCGTAAACGTGTTGGTTGGCAGTTTGGAGAAGGCCAAACCGAGTCTGTCCAGTTTGTACAGATTTGGTGCCATTTATTTGGACACTGATATTCTAGTATGGGAAAATTAGGCATGCTACTTTCTTGTATTAAAAAATTTGAAAAATACATGCAAATATATTCACGCCGTAAAAAAAATACGGCAAACAACTGTTTTTTCTCTGCAAGTGGACCATCTTTTTTCTCTAACCATTTGTTCCTCCTCTCTCCTTCCTACATATGTGTTTTGTTTTTTTTTTTTTTTTTAAATGTCCCATGTGTTTTCTTTTTATTTTTTTCACTTATTTCTTGTAACTTGTTAGGATAATCTTTTTCATTTTATTTTGTCTTCTAAAAATCATATTATTAGCTTCTTACTATTTAGTTAAAAGGTCACGCATATAAAAATTCACATAGATAGAATAATATTTTCTAAATGTGATTTTTTACATGTTACTTTTCAATTAAATATTAAATATATAAATTTTTAATTAAATACAACTTTTTCTTATAAAATTTTTTATGTGACTTTTTGTTTATGTGATATTTGACTTTTTAATTAAAATTTTAATTTTTGTCTGTAACTTTTTAATTCAATAGTTGTATAAAATGTGACTTTTTCTATATGAGACTTTTTAATTGGTGACATGAGATATGACTTTCTATATGTGACTTTTTAATTTAGTAGTGACACGAAATGTGACTTTTTAAACTAAATGTAGCTTTTTTACGTGCGATTTTTTACATGTAACTTTTTAATTAAATATAACAATTTCCATATGTGATTTTTTACATGTTACTTTTCAATTAAATGTCTTTTAAATATATAAGTTTTTAATTAAATACAACTTTTCTTATAAATTTTTTTTATATGTGACTTTTCTTTATGTGCCTATATTTGATTTTTTAATTAAAATGTGACTTTTATATTTGTAACTTGTTAATCTAATAGTTACATTAAGATGTGACTTTTATATTTGTAACTTGTTAATCTAATAGTTACATAAAATGTGACTTTTTAATTAAATAAGGACATAAAATGTGACTTCGTAATTTAATAGTGACACAAAATGTGACTTTTTAATGCAATAGTGACACGAAATGTGACTTTTTAATTCAATAGTAACAAAAATATGACTTTTTAACTAAATGTAAATTTTTAAATATCAAATGTGAAAAAGTCACACACAGAATAGAAAAGTCACATAAATATAAATCTTATTTGTAACTTTTTTTACTTAAATGTGATGTTTTCTAAATGTGATATTTTAATAAAATAATAACATAAATTTGACTTTCTATGCATGACTTTTTAAATTAAATGTGACGCAAAATGTGACTTTTTAATTCAATGGTGATAAGAAATGTGACTTTTTCTATATGTGAATTTTTTAGAACGACCTTCATGCTCGTTTAAATATGAAGTTTTACCTAAATACGTGTCTTTTTCAAGATGACTTATATTGCAACTTTTGAACTTTTTATTTCTAAATGTGATATTTTAATTAAAAAGTCAAGTGTAAATAACAGATTAATTAAAAAGTCATGAAATAGAAAAACCATATTAAATTAAAATTTTACATTTATTTATGTTATTATTTAAATACAAACTTGTATATAGAAAGCCGTGAATAATTGTTTGCCAAAAAAAAAAAAAGAAAGCCGTGAATAATAATATATAAAAAGGCATGATTGGCAACAGTACAACACCGTCATCTCTCCATTTCCACCGTAAAAATACGAGTCATATTCTGGTGCCATATGAACGATACACTATGGCACCATATTGTGTACGTGACATAAGTTCAGTAAAAATAAGGTCCAGAAATTGTTGATTAGTTATTGACGTAAATTTCAACCTAATGCATATTTGTGTTGAATTTTCCTAAAGAACCCTTCTAGTATTGAAAAGTTTCAAGGATTTAAGGACTACAATTGGTGCTCAGACAATTAATCCCGAAACGAGAAACTGGAGCAGATTGAATCGAAGAATGCGACTCACTTGAAATGGTTAATTACTAAGTTGAATCGAGTTCGTACCCAAAGCCTAACAGTGCATCTTTGGAACAAGCAGAGCAGAGGATTCAAGGTTGAAGAAGGAAATAATGCTTGATTCCTAAGTTTTCTGCAATTCTTCTTCACTGTAAGCATTTCTGCAAAACAAAATGGGCCGGCCCACTTTCTTTCTTGCATTTCCTCAAGTAGCATTTCTGCAAAACAGAATGGGCCAGCCCAACTAAAATCCACCCAAACCGACCTGACCCATTGTGGGTTGGTTTGCGTCGGGTTGATCGGCTTGTCGGGTTGGTTTCATTTACGAAATCTAGAAACCGATTCCAAGTCGAGTCGGTTTCGGGTCCTAGCCAAAACTGACTCGCCCGACCTGACGCCCACCCCTTAACTCTCCAAGATGGGATTACAATTTAACTACTAATATGAAAATCCATAAACCTTATGCAAGTGATTAGGAACCCAAAATATCCTTTATTAATTATAATCAAATGTGTGTACTTTTCTGCGTTTTAAGGCTCCCTACATTAATAAAAAAGGCAAAAAGAAACATTTCTAAGCACCAAATTTCATATATAACAAAATAAGAAACTAGTGATAACAACATAGAGCTTAAAGATCCAATTTCGTTTTTATCTCATTCTCCAACAATTTCATGAGCCGATAAATTACGTTTACACGTCTTTGGATCTAAACATATCGGCAAAAGTAGGAAGCTTCATCTCACCTTTCTGAGAAAGAGGAATGGTAATGTTTCCTACGACAGGAAGATCAACAATGAGAGCCAAATCTAGTTGATAATCAATGTCCCAATCTGCACCTATATCCCTTATAAGGCTAACCAACACACTATGTGGAACCTTTATGTCCACATCTAACATGGTAGTGGCATTTCCCTTTATCGATCCCGGATCTGAATATTGCCCGAAGCAATCACCCTGTTCAGATCAATTATCCAACAACATTAGTAACCATAGCGAACAGGGCAAGTGTCAATAATTTAACTTCTATTTGTTCGTTAGTATCTTATATTATGCCAAAGTCCTCTAATCATGCATTTCTAGTCCAAAAAAGAAGTTTGGCATCTAAGGGAGACTAAAGCATGCAAGTAAACCAATTTTATACGGATTTCTTCTCTAAATGAAAAGTATTCCAAATAAAACATTTGAAAATTTTCCCAGGACATAACCCAAGTTAGCACCTCTACCTACACATGAAGAGTAGAAGCCACTGTGCGCCCAGGTGCTGCTTAAGTAGTGAGCATCTCCAATGCATGTGGTCAAGGTTATGGTTCAATGTAGAGTGAGAAAAGAATAAAAAAATTAGATGGGTCTTATATTTTATCTATTTTCTTTTCTTTTTTTTTTCTACGGGCACTTTCCTCTCTTTTACGTTACTTTTTCCTCATTTTTTTTCATTGTGTTACATGCCAAGTCTAAAATCACATCTTCTCCACCACTACAAAGAGGACATAGGGGAGAAGAAACGAACTATTGATCAAGGGCTTCAGGACCTAGGATGTCATTAGACTACATGAGTCTTGACTTCTCTTCTACTATTTTATCATTATTTTTAAATTTTTTTCTATCTCTATTTTCTTTACTGCGTTTTGGCTCCTTTTTGTACAAATCTTCTATTCATTTTCAACTAAGATAATCCACTTCTCTCTCTATCTATATAACCAAAGACCACACATGCATTGGAGATGCTCTCACTATGTGCCCAACTGTTTTGGCAAGCGGTGCTGCTCATATGGGCATTGTGATAGTGCCCACAAGAAAAGAGCTTATAAAACATCTAATCCAATCAGATTATGGAAATGCAAATTCATTAAAATCACTCTTTTAAAGAGGTAACGGACTTGTTTGGCATAGTTTATTTTTTCCATTTATAAATTTACTTACCATGATTTAAATATTGATTTGACGATTACTGAACAATCACCACACAGTTTAAATTTCAATTAAACCTCCACCACTCAATTTCACTCATTATAAATTCCCTTTATAAATTGACTTTATAAATTTAACCAAACAGGATTGTGGATAACACATCAAAGACTAGTGTAGCTTAAAGTGGATTGCAAGAAGTCATGCACTAGAGATGAATACGACGATAAAGAGAAGTTAACGTGATGTTACGTGGTCCATGTATATATATATGTGTGTGTGTGTATTCAAAGGACGTGGTCGGTGTAATTAAGGGGTTATTTGAACATCTTTATTTTTTCTCTTTATAAATTCACATACTATGAGTTGACTGTTGATTTAACAACTACTCAATAATCACCACATATTTCAAACTTCAATTAAATCTTCACCACTTATTTCTAGTCATTATAAATTCCTTTTATAAATTGAAAAAATAAAAAGTTTCAAACAAGCTCTAATACTACATTAGAGGTTGTTTTTCTTCTTATTTATTTTTTATCTGTTTAACCTAATGCCATTCGTTTAGCTGATTGCATAGTGTGACAATGTGGTCCATGTCCTTTTTATAAAGTTTTACAATGTGTTTGGCAACTTAATTTATAAACCATTTTGTTTATAAACCGCTACGCGACATTATTTCATTTGTTTTACTTTTTTAAAAAAGTCAAAAAGTAAAAGTCAAGTAGCAGTTTTTGACTTTACACAGAAAACAACTAATAAAATAATACCATGTAATTGTTTATAAACCAATTTACAAACAACTATTTTATCAAACACATTCAACATCAGGCTTGACAAGTTCTTCCACAATGTGTTTTTAGTATTTATCGTCATTTACATCGATTTTATCAAAGTTCACAATAGTAAATCATAACAAAAGAGTAAATACTATTTTTCACTAACGGTAAATATTATGAAATGAAATCCATAAGCACAAGCCGACTCAAACTGAAAACACAAAAGCCTAAAGATCCAAATGCCGAACAAATCATTTCTTGATCATTATGAATATGAGAAGCGAGACAAGGGGAAACGAAGGAAACCTGTCGGCACTTTTCAGATTATAATTGATTTCTCCGATGGGGATGGGAACGCTGTAGGGATTGCTTACAGAAACCTTAGCCAAATAGGTGATGCCGCTCATTCCGACATCCTTAAGATCCACGTCGGCTATGGTGGCTTCGGGTTTTTCCATGTTCGCAACCTTTTCCGCTACGAAATTCTTGGCTTTGTCCACCAAATCCATTTTCGATCGTTTGAGGAGGAAATTAGGTTCGGAATTCGAAGTTTATTTATTGTATGGGTGTGTATAAATATGGGTCGGGTTGTAATGGGTACAAAGTGAATGGGTTTTAATGCAAGGAGTTTTCCGCGTCAGGAGATCTGTGCTTCCAGTGTCAAAATTTCAACGCAGAAAATTACGGGTGATAAACCGCGTACTGAAAGCGTGCAGAATAATATTTGGATATTCTCTTTTCCTTTTTCAATTGGCTAGTACTCCCGCCGTCCCGAAAAGATATTACTCTTTTTCTTTTTTATCCGTCTCAAATTATACTCCCCTTTATTAAGTTAATTTTTTTAATTTTCTAATATACCCTCATTTACAGTGTATAATAATCAACAATAAAGAATAACTAAAGTGAAATATTAAATAAATCAAAGAGTATATCAGAAAATATATTGTTAAATTGTAAATTTCTAATAATATTAGATGTTATTTTCTTAATTTATGTGAAAAATAAAAAGGGAATATCTTTTTGAAATGGATAGAGTAACACTTTTGATTTTGGGTAATATATCATATTCTAGTATGATTTATTTCGAGTAAATATATTATGGGGTGGTTCCGCTCACCAATTAATTTAACAAATATATATTTGACGAAGAATCGTGTTCGTTAGATTAAATGAATCTGATGGTCTATATTTATTTGCATAAAACCAATTACTTAATTTACATCTCTCCTTTCCTACTAACATTGCACTTTTCCTTCTTAGTTGTTCAAATTTACTCCTGCAATCCATATGGCAAATCTCCAATCAAATCAACTTCCAAATTTATCTAATTATATCTCTGTATTATCGATTATATTATATCAACTTCAAAATTTATACAGAATATTTTTGCTCGCAATTTATCTTGCGGCTAAACTTATGCCGATTTATTTATAGTCGATATTTTGTTATTAAAAAAAGTGTAGCTAAAAGAACTTTCACATGGATCTATACATACATTCGATGACACGAAATCTTAATTAGCATTCAAATAACAATCGTACTCATAGCAAAAAAAAAAATGACAACATTATCATATAAGTACGAAAAAATTAGGCAAAAATAACATATGTATCACAAAAATTATATAATTGTTGACATTGCTTTTTCATCCATTTTCCCCTTCTACTGGCTTTTCTATAGTTTCATACAAACATAGTTTAACAATCCTGATATCTTCAACTTGCATTTACATTAAAAACAAACTTCGACCTTTCAAAAAAATGGAAAAGAGAATTTTTATTATTTATTTTTTTTCCCGGGGGTGGCAGATTTATCATGGAGATTAAAAAGTGCACCATACAAAAATGATTCTTATTTTTCTTTTAGTTACGTAAATATTTTTGTCTCCAGTGGCGGATCTAGGATTCATTAGGTTGTGGGGTTTTAAATTTTTTTTTTCCTACGCTAGGTTTTGCCCATACAAGAAAAACAAATGAGACATTAACGGAATTTAGCAAAATTTATATCAATGTATAAATTTAGTCACTAATTAATAGAAAAGACAAAGAACAAGACATAATATCAAAAATGTGAAACATGAAAATTTTACATATATTACTTTAGTCGAATGTTACGATTCCCTAAAAGATCAAATTTGTCAATAAGTAAGTCTATGTCAAGAGCATGAGCAATCTCCCTCTCAATGTAGATAACCATGATATTTGCCAGAAAGTCATTCTCCATTTTATTGCAAAGGGATGTCTTGATGAGTTTCATCTAAAATGCTCTTTTTGTTATTGCAGTAGAAACTGGAAGAGTTAATACCAAACGAATCAACCTATCAACTAAGAAATAATGTTGTGCTTTTTTTGTTTCAACCAACATTCGACATAACTGTGAAAGAGAGTTAAGATTTTGAAACCGTGGATTCCGAATGGCATCAATCTTGTAATAATTTAACGGTCTCCTCAAATCAATTATCTCCTCTTCATTATAATCCAAAGGATAAAATTCCCCCGCAAGAGAACAAATAGGATCTTCAGAAAATGATTTAAAACCATTAGCTGGGCTCAAAGCTTGACAAAACTTCATAAGTTCTACTGTTTTTTTAGCAAATATATTATTCAACTCTATTAATTGAAATTTGAAAATCAGTTACAACATTGAATATTTGGAAGTGATAGCAGTCCTCCACTGAGATCTAATTCTTTTGTTGACACGAATGCCTTGTACCATCTTATATAAGGATCAGATAATTCTGGCATTTCAACATCATTATTGCTACAAAATTGCACCATATACCAAATAAAACTTTCTCACCGGTTATCAAGCATTTCTTGAAGAAGCTTTTTTGTAGTTGAGACAAAAACCATAGCATTCAAAATATCTTGATCTTTCACTTGTAATGCTTGACACAACATATCAGATTTTTCCAAAACTTCATACATCAACAACAAAATAAAAACAAACTCAAATTTTTTCATAACTTTCAATGCACCTCTAGCCTCTTCCCTTGTATTATTGTTTGTTCCACTGTCAATTAGATCTTCAAGAAGTTTGCAAGTCGCACCAAACATATCAATCAATCTTTAAACAGAGGTAAAATATGAACTCTATCGAGTGGCCCCAGCTCGTTGCAAAATACATGCCTGATTAGCCCTAGTACCTGACAATATTTCTCCAGTTGCTAACAAATTAGCAATTTCATCTTCCCAAATTGATTTTAATTGGGAATTACGCTTAGTAGAACCTAATGATTGAAAGAATAGCTACACATCATGCACATCCTTAGCTAATGCAACTAGAGCTAGCTGTGATCGATAAGCAAAACAATGAATATAATTATAATAGGCAGATGGACACTCTCTCAAGAATAATGCTTGTAGTCCATTCCATTCCCTTCATATGTTGCTAGCATCATCATAACCCTGACCTTGTAAATTTGTAACCAAGAGATTGTATTGACTTATAACATTACATATCTCCTTTTTTAAAGTTAATGCATTTGTATCTTTGACATTAACAACTTCAAAGAACCATTATCTTACAATCCCGCCACCATCAACGTATCTCAAAATAATAGCCATTTGTTCCTTATGTGATTCATCAACTACCTCATCAACAAGAATGCAAAATTTTGCATCTCCAATTTCTTCACGAATTTTATGCCTTACACAGTCAGCAAAAATTTTCAAAATCTGCTTCTGAATGTTTGGTGATGTGTAATTGACATTTTTAGCTGCATTTTCTAGAACAACATCATCAATTTATTTCTTTATTTGCTCTTGCATGCAATTTGATTAATTCAGTATAATTCCCTCGATTAAGAGACTCAAGAGATTCATCATGACCTCTAAAAGCACATCCTTGCAAAGCTAACCACTTAACACTTTCTATAGAAGTCTTTAAAAGCAACTGGTTTTGTTTTTTTCTCTCTCTATAGTTTGATGTGTCCTTCTATCAATGTACTGATCTAGATTTTCAATTTTCCCCATTTTTCCATGGCTATGTTATGTAGCGAATTACTATCTCCTTCATGTTTTTTGAATGGACAATCTTTACAATCAACTCTCTTCCAATTCTTAAACCCATTGATTGTGAAAGTTCCAGGTTACAAAGTTCCGGGTTGTGATATGTTACTTTTAAATAGATAACACAAAAAGCATAATGTACTTTCTTTCTCCACTGAGAATTCAAGCCAAGGATATTTTTTTAACGAAGTAGATTGTAATCGACGATTTTGAGCCCCAAATTTCACCAAAGGATACTCATAGGTAGGTTGTACGGTCCCATATCAATGTATGCTTTCCATACCTCATCTTGTTTGTCTATTGGATATTGTGCAATTGAGATTCTTTTTCCAGGATCACGCTCATAATACGAGGTATTAGTTTCAGATGGCTCAATATTGCATTCATCTTGAGGCCTGGGTCTTTTAGTTTTGGATGGTGATATTATTGAACTTGGAGAAGGAACATCTTTAGGACCATCTACATTATTTGATGATTGATCATCCACTTTCTTACTAAAGTATTGGAGGATGTTTCTTTTCATTTTTAGTCACCTATAATAAGTAATTACACTATCATATTATACTTAATTCTTAATTCACTACAATAATGGGGAAATCAAATATAATCTATTAATTGGATTACAAATTAATCATATGCCTCTAACAAAATTACAAAAATCAAAAATCAAATCATGAAAATATACTCTTTCCATAGAAATTAAACATAAAATCCTAATTCATAAACTCATCATGTAGCTGAAAAATTATAAAATTCATATTTTAATTTAGTTATCTAAACAATTAAACCCAAATCATTATATAGAAAATAGAATCATAAATTCCAAATAAGTGTAAAAAAAAAAAGGAGAAAAACTCACAATATTGATGTGTGCAAAACTGAATATGCAAGAAGAAGAAGACGAGTAAAAAATCAAGTCTTTAGTCTTAAAGAATTAATGATGTCATCTATACTATTGAATTCTTGTCAAGCAATCGTGTAACACATAAGAAGTTGAAGAGTTGTCTTTCTATCGTGTGTCGCCATTGAACCCAATTTGATTTTAGAGACAATGGCTAATGGGTTGGGTTTTGAATTTAGACTTAAATTTATTGTTGGGTTTGATTCGTTCTAAGAATGTTAAATGAGTGGGCTTAAATTTTACTACAACAATATTTTTTTTGGCTCGGGATTTAATTACTTGTTCCCCCAAAAAAAAAAAAATTAGGTGGGCCCTAGCACATGGGCTAGACCCGCCCTGTTTGTCTCACAAGAAATTTATTAATAATCTAGGATAAATTTAGTTTGGGGTTTGTTATAGAATACAATACATAAGGTGGAGAATTTTTTTTTTGTTTTTTTGTTTTTTTTTAATTAAATGGAAGGAAAATTGATTTTGTTAGAGACGGTGGGATCGGGTTGCACGTAGAGGTAGGGGATATAATTGAAATGGAAATTTAGAATCTTTTTATGGAAGGAAAAATAATGTTATTTGGTTTTATAAGAGTAAATATAGATCATTAGATTCATTTAATATAAGGAATGTTATTCTTTGTAAAATATATTTGTTAAATTAATTGGCAAGCGGAACTGCCCCAAGTATATAGTTTTCTATATAATTTAAGAAAACTTAAGAACATACTTTTCTAATGTACTATTTGTTTATTTAACATTTCAGTTTAATTATCCTTTTTTTTTGGGCAATGCACAATGAATTTTGATTTAGAGACCGTGTGCCAGTTTTGGAGATGCACGGTGTACCACGCCTTCACATCCAATAGTTTTATAGACTCACATGTGAGGTAATGTTCATGTGAATAAAATTTGTGAAGGGGCACACACTTTGTGTCTCCAAATCATTCCTCATATTAGAACATTATTACGAAATTAAATAAAGAAAGTGAAATATAATTTGAGACAAATGTAAAAGAAAAAGGAATAGACAACTATTTTTTTGCAACGAATTGAGTATTAGTTTTTCATATTTAAATAATCTCCCATGCATTCCTAAGAATAGAACTATATAAGAACTTAATTAATTGCACTTGAAAAAATAATATGTAACACCCAAAAATCTCATTTTAGTTAAAAATAATTTTCTAGTCGTTTGAGATTTTTCAGAAATTTTTAGAAATAAAATAAAGTATCGTATTTGATTTTTATAAGAAAAATAAAGGATAATTGTTTATTTTTAAGATGAGGATTATCCGTTAAGAATAAGTGCAAAATATACCCTAGGGTGAAGGTGCAATTAAATAAAAATTTAATTGCAGTTAGGCACTTAAAGAAAACTATAAATAGGAGTGAAAAATAGAAATCTTTATATAAATATTCAAAAACTCTCATGGTACATTGTTAGAAAATTCTCTCTTTCTCCTGGCCGACCAGTAGTATTTGTGGTCGACTGAAATTTTAATCTAGTTGACCACATAACGACTGGGATTTTTTTTTTTTTATAAATATGATAATTTCATATGATAAACAAAATTACATGAAAGGGCCGAAGACACCAAGAGGGGTCAGAAATAGATTTATAGTCAAGGCCCATACATGGCCTTGCAAAAAAATCCAAAACAAATGGGCCCAACAACATGCAATCAGATACAGGGGGAGGGGATACATAGAGAACGAAAACACGACGACTGGGATATTGTATTTCACAACAGCTATTGTGGTCGACCAAAGATGTTGTGGTCGACTAAAAGTTTTTCAACTTTTAATAATAATTCTATTTTATTATAATTCTTTATGCTTCTTTTTAGATGGTTATTTATACGATGCAAGAGTTAGTTATTCGAACCTTATGACTTAGTGGTAAATATAATAACTCCATATACAGTATAAAGTTTAATTTGTTGAGTATATACTTTCTATATGCGATGTGTGAATGATATTTATTCACTCTTTTGCATTACTTGTGTATTAGTAGATTGATATTATCATGCTATGCATAAGCTGTTTCACACCAAATATGAATCCATTGAGTATGTATGTACATGTAGATGATTAATATACGTGAGAGGTATGTCACGATATTATCAGCCACCAAAAGGTGGTGAGTTGAGTGATGGTAATGTAATGAATGATTTGTGTAAAGTCCCCTTATAATGCACCACCTATGTGGTTGTCCAGGCATATATACCACTTGGGAAAGTGTACCTCTCGTGAGTGTTCGGGGCTTGGCAACTGGCTGACTGGGCATATATACTCGACATAGTGTTAGAGGCCCTACAGTTTGACAGATTGGGTATACACACTGGTCATAGTATTGGGGGCCCAGTCGTCGTATGTTGATATAGCTAGGCCTTGTCCATTGATATTGGTAAGTCCTTGGTGATGGTCAAGGTATGGCAAATCTTTAAAAACATGGCATGAGCGCGATATATACTGATAAGCCTTATTTATGATGAGCTCATACACTGTTTTATATGAGGGACATCTTATACGAGGGATGCGGGCACTGTATGCTTGGTTGTGTGTGGGATCATCACTTTAGTTATTAGATATCATGGACATATGATGCATGCTATTATGTTTACTGAGTTTTTATGACTCAGGTAGTTGCTTTGTACTGTAGATTTATATACCAACAGTCTAGACTATTGGAAGTTCAAGGAATATGCTGAGTCATGTTGAATTTATCAGGGTATATCATTCTACTTTGCTGTGCAGAATAAAATACTATATTCTTGATGGGCGGGGCGTTACACAATAGGTCATAGTAATTAAAACTAAATACACTAACAAAATGCAAGTAATCTAAACCCAAATAGTTTGTATCACAGCCTGTTTTATGACTTTGACAGACTTGCATTCCGTTTCTTCCTCGATAGATAATAAAATCATTTTACACCTTAAAAATATCGATGTACAACTAACTACACAACGAAGGGAAGTATGTAGAGAGCATCCTTCTAAATCACTGCAACAACGTATATACATAGTTCAATCAAGTAAACTACATTCATTTTATGTAGTACTAATGAATTAAACAAGCATGAAGTGTTTTTTTTAAAAGTAAAGTAGCTTTATTCAAAATCATAAAGTACCAATCTTTTTGTAATCAAAAGACATAAAGATAATCTTATTATTAATGAATTAAACAAGCATGAAATGTTTTTTTTTAAAGTAAAGTACCTTTATTCAAAATCATAAAGTACCAATCTTTTTGTAATCAAAAGACATAAAGATAATCTTATTATGACATTGACTTAATAACTTGCGCAAAGAAAATATATGTAATTAGTTCCGACATAAAAATAAAATATTTTTGTTTTTGAGACACGAGTTCCTTTATATGAGAATTGTAAAGATACTGCAACCATTTTAAGTATTAAAATATAATGCTTTAGAAGATATGTAAAATAACATAATAAACTTTTTCTATTTATGAAAAAATAATAATTCTATGTAATAAATAATTAAAAATAAACAAAAATTAGAAATTAACCTTGCGAAGATTGCAGAGATAAAATCTTGCGCCCAATAAATAAGTTTGCAAGCGAACTTGGGAAGTCCAAACCAATATAAATACACAAAGTTCATATAATTAATAAATGATGTATTAAGATGAGAGAGTCAGAAGTAAGAGACATTAAATGTACATAAACATGATAAAATTGTGAGAATAACGAAACAATGAAGCTGTTGATATCAAATTTAACCTTTGACTCAACAAATAAGATTTGTATTCGTGGGAAGTTTATATTCGAATCGGCTTGTGTAGTTAATGTGTAAAAGCAAGGAGTGTTTGCAATGAATGAAAGAGAGTAAATGTGCCTAAGACAAAAATAAAGAGATTTTTCATCCGTCTCCTTTTCTTAGCTTTACTTGCGCTATTTATAGTGAAAGCTTGCAATTTGTAAGGGAACAATGATTACATGTATTTAATCTCTACTTTTTGACTAATGACTATTTAAATCATGTGTGGGACGGTGGCCATCACCTTGCATTCAATGCTAAAGTCCCATCAGCTGTAAGCGATAATGTCCCTTACGTGGGTTCCCCAGCAAGAGATCGGAAGAGCACACGTCTGAGCTCTTTAGGTCGCAGTGTTGGATTGGGGCACTATGAGCTCGTTAGCGTAGCGCCCGGACGTCCTGAACCGCAGGGATATAAGGATGGATAATTTGCCTCGAAGGTTGCTAATACGGGCTCCTTATGTCTGTTGGTCGCTTGGTCGCTAGGCCATTAAATTGGATGCGCCTCTTAAAGCCGGCTCCCAAGACCTTACCACCGTTGACTGTTGTTGACTTTTGACTTTTTGCGACCTAGTGGCTACAAAATGCCCCTTCAAGGTCGCTGTTTCTGACCTTCAGAGTTAGCAGCCTTGAAGTTTAGCTAATAATTCCCTTCAAACTTTTGTCGCTTGAAATTAAACTCCTTGAATTTTGAAACGGTTGAGACAGCGCATTTAGCCACGTGTCACTCTTTTGGTGGAATGACGTGTTTCAGAGACTTAAAGACGGTAATCATTAATTTGATTGTTGCCTTTTCGTCTCCCAAAGCACCACGTGGCCATTACACCATACCCAAACTTATTTATGCTCTTCTCTTTGCCTCCGTTTTCTCCTGCATTTCCCATTTCACTTTGCAGAAAAGCTTCTATCTTTGAGGGATTCTCGCTTTCTAAGGTAATTCTTCTTTGTAGTTCTTGGGTTTTCTTTGGGTAGCCTTAGGCTAGAGAAATGACGTCTGGAGAAGGGGAGGTCTCTTGAGTGAGTGCTGGCCAATTTGGTGAAGAGACGGAGGAACTAGAAGTCCCGGTTGAGTGGAAGGAGAGAGAGGAAGAAGAAGAGGAGGAAGAGGCAGAGGCAAGCTCTAGTAGGCGTCCTCCGGCTGTGGTGGTGTTGGAGAAGGGCCTACTATGGTCAGCCAAGGATATCCTCTCGTAGGTGGAGAAAGGGGATTTACGTCTCTTTCGTCGCCGGTACCATGTACCGAGCGATATGACTTTCTTCCGATCTCTTAAGAAAGGGAGATAGCCTATAATCCTCTGTGGGAGTGCGTCGCTGTGAATACAAAGATGTTTCAGGCCGGGTTTAGGGTCCCTTTTCCCAGGCCTATGACCTAGTTATTGCAGTTCTCGGGGTTGCCCCTCGCAGATTCCACCAATGGGGTGGAAGACCATAGTAGGGGTCTTCGCCTTATGCCAGCGAAAGGCTGGGAATTCCCTAGCCCTGAGGATTTTGACTCCTATTATTTGTTGAAATCCTCTCCCTTTGGAGGGAAAGGTTGTTTCTATGTGGCTGCTCGCCCAAAATCAGGAGCCCAACGCCTCTAGGGCAATCTGGTAAAAGGGGACTAGACTCAGCCCCAGAATGGAAGGAGAGCTGGTTCTGGGTAGGAGGCAACTGGAGGACCCCGCCGACCCCAGGCCATGAGGATACAAATGTGGCAGCCAGCTATACAAACACTTGCAAGTAGCTACCCAATGAACTCTTTTTCTGATCTGATGAGCTAATACTTATTTTTCCCTCTTTTGTTTCAGCAGTCGATAGGCCGCTGTTGATATCCTCGACCTTCAAGGAACGAGCTCAAGCGGTCACTGGGTAGGAAGCTCGAGCTCGCCACGTCAAGGACCTGACCAACGAGGATACCTTGATCAAGGTTGGTCTCTTAGCACTAAGGTTGGAACGTAGCGACCACAGTCCTAACAATAGTAAGTTGCAAACATGCTATGGATCTGTTTGTATCCGTATGGCGACTTGACACATACTTTTTCTTTTTCTAGGCGAGGGAAACTGCCAGCAAATAACTTAGGAGATGAGGTCCGCTGAAGAAGTTGCCGCTGCTTTAGAGAAGAAGGAGCGACATAAGAGACTTCGTGAGAAGACTGAGAGCAAACAGGTGGCTAAAGAGGCTGACCTTGTGGCTGCTAACTCCTCTGCCAAGCGACAGAGGGCTGCTCTCTCGCCTACTCCCCTTTGCTCCTCTCCTACCTCTCTACCCCCAGTTTGATGTTAGGCGGGAGGGAACACGGGTTCAGGAGAGAGTGGTTCTGGACCTACTTGTGGATGACCTGTTCCTCCTAGTTCAACTAAACCACCAAGCCGTATTGGAAAAAATGAAAAATAAGAGGCCTAAAGCTTTGCTCAGCTTCAACCTCTAGAAGAGGCCACTCGATACCGTTCTGGAGGGGCTGCCTGGGAATCTTGGCGACACCATGAGTGATGTGGCCAGAAGTTGGTCGAAGAAGTGGAAGAAGTATGCGAACTCCATGTTGCTTACTAGGATCCTCCAAGCAAGAGCAGCTATACGAGGTAATTCGGCTGTCTTAGACAAACATGCTGAAGCTTGTGTCCATAGGGTAATCCAGGACACGAAGAAGTTGCCCAAAGAGGTGGACTTAGCGAGCAAAGCAAAAGAAGAGGCCGAGCTAGCGCAGAAGGAAAAAAGGAGCACAATCTGGCAGTTTCCACGAATAAGGCCGCCCTATTGAGAAACGACCTAGAGGCCTCTAGGAAAAAGATTGAAGAGCTGGAAAGCACATTGGCAATTGAAAATTCGAATGATGAACAAGCTCTGAGGGAGGCTGAGAACAAGGCAAAGTTCGGGGAGCTGATTTGGTACAAAGAGGCGGTGGACAAGTACAAAAGCTCAGAGGAGTACAAGCAAGCTAACGCTGAGCTATATTAAGAGACGGCCAAGGGTGTTCTTCAAGATATCATCAATGTCTGACCTGAGTACGATCTCGATTTCCTCAAAGAGCAAGTAGCCAAGCTCTAACACGACTGCGGCTATGAGAGCTCTGATGATGAAGATGTCAAGGTTGAGGCTCCCACTGCTGATGAGGTCGAGGTCCCTGTTCTGGAAGATCAGACCTAAAGCTTCACACTCTTTTATTTTTTCTTTTTGAGATCTCCCTATACTTATGAAATGAAAAAGTTTTTATACAACTGTTTGTTCGTTTAAATTGATTTAGCCTACACTATACAATGCCTTTGGGTAAATCCACAAACCAAAGTGTTAGGACACATAACCAGAAGCTTGTTCTAGTTTAGGCCGCGTACAATGGGTTCGAGTGATGATTTTGTACTAAGTACGAGGTCGTTTACTTAGAAGCTTTAACTAGAAGCTTGTTCTGGCTTCAGTCGCATAACCCTTTATTTCAAGTTTTAGGTCGCTAGTCGAGGGCTGGCCACGACGTTGTTCATGTAACTGTTAACCTGGATATGAGGTTGTTGACTGAGGGCTTATTTTAGTTGTTTCTCGTGCCGCTAAGTCAAACATATTTTAGACAAGTGTTAGGTCGCTGGTAGGAAACTTTTTCCTGCCTTGGTCACTTTAACCTTTATTTAGTAATAGATTTGTCTTATTTGAGGTCGTAGAAAAACATGGGCGTGATGCTTTAAATGAACTTAAATAGATCTACATGACTTATTTAGCATGGAAATTCATGGTCCTGTGAAAGCAATTTTAATTCACCGAGTGTGTCCTGTCGGTTCAGGGTGCAAGGTTTTTTTTTTGGAGTTGATACTCGGCTATTGGTAGTATTTCTTTAGGTGTTCTATGTTCCACGGGTGCAACAACTTGTTCCCTTGCACGTCTTCGGGCTCGTAAGCTCCATTCAGCAGGAGCTCGTAAGCTCCATTCAACTTGTTCCCTTGCACGTGTTCGAGCTCGTAAGCTCCATTCAGCAGGATTTGCCTGACTCAGTAGGGGCCTTCCCAGTTGGGCCCTAGGGTTCCTGAGACAGGTTCTTTAGTGGATAGGAACACTTTGCACAAGACTAGGTCTCCAACTTCGAAGCAGCGTACTTTAACCTTGTTGTTGTAAAACCTGGCATACTTCTATTTATATGTTGTATTTCTGATTTTAGCCAACTCTCTTTTTTCAGTAATGAGGTCGAGCTCATTGGCAAGGCACTTGTCGTTCCCTGTTTCATTGAAATGTACCACCCTGGAGGTGGAGACATCTAACTCGATGGGGACCATTGCATTGGTTCCGTATGTGAGAGAGAAAGGCGTTTCACCAGTCGAAGTTCAGCAGGTCATTCGATAGGACCACAAAACCATGGGCAGCTCTTCAGCCCAGCTCCCCTTTAGGACCTCCAAGCGCTTTTTTAAGGTCCGTTTGATAATCTTGTTGACCGCCTCAACTTGTCTGTTAGCTTGCGGGTGATGTGGGGAAGAGTAGAAGTTTTTTATGCCTAACTCTTCACAAAATGCTCTGAATCTCGTATTGTCAAATTGCTTGCCGTTGTCCGTGACTATGGCATTTGGAATCCTAAATCTACATACAATTGATTCCAGATAAAGCTCGTTGTTTTCCGTTCCGTGACGGTAGCCAAAGGTTCGTCACCAGAGGCTGGGAGGGGGCGAACCTTTGGCTACTGATCAGGAGCCCGCTGGAACAACCCCTTCTGGTTCGCCCCCAGAGGCCAAAAATATCCTTGCCTTAGTATTTTATGTGTTAGGGCTTGTTCGCCGAGTGGTTGCCACAAAACACCAAAATGTACTTCTTCCAGTATGGCTCATGCTTCCCTAGGTGTGAGGCATCTTAGCAGTTGCCCGGTCATGTTTCTTTTGTATAGCTTTCCATCAACGAACGAGAATCTGGCAACCTGGTGTCTGAGCTTTCTGACCTCTACGCCAGGGGGGCCACTCCCTCCTTTAGAAACTGGATGATAGGGTCCATCCAATTGCTAGTCTGGTTTATCTCTGCTACTCTTGATTTGTCGATTTGTGAGGTCGCTAGTTCGCCAATCGGGATGCTTTGGAGATCGCTTGCTCCCTTGCTGGTTGCAAGCTTTGCTAAAGCATCGCGTGACTGTTTTCAGCTTGATTTCAAAATGATCCAAATCCCTCAGTTCCTTCAGTAGCTTGTTCTGGTACTAGAAAAGTCTTCCCCTCATACCTCATAAACACCACTTGTTTGGTTTACAATGAGTTGGGAGTCACTCTTGATGATCAATCTTTTGACACTCATTGATTTCGAGATCGGAAGAGCGTCCTACCAAAATTGCTTCATATTCCGCCTTGTTATTCATTGCAGTGAAACCAAATTTGATAGCTTGGCAATAATAATTCCCTGTGGAGCTGATCAAAACAATCCTAGCTCCAGAGGTGTGGCTTATGGAAGATCCATCGGCATACAGTTCCCATGCTAAGGGTTCCATGCTGCCCAGGCTGGATTCAGCTGGCGAAAGTTCGGCTATAACGTCAGCTAGGGCTTGGCCTTTGATAGTCGTCCTTGTCTTGTAGTTAATGTTGTATTGACTGAGTTCAATAGACCATTTGACCAAGCGACCTGAGAGGTCGGGTTTTTGAAGGACCTATCTTAGGGAGGCGCTGGTTAAGACAGTGATTGTTTGCTCAAGGAAATAAGGCCCTAGCTTTTTAGAGGCAATCATGAGGGCGTACGCGAGCTTTTCCATAGGAGGATATCTGAGCTCTGTGTTACGCAAAGCGTGACTCATATAGTACACCGAGAGCTCGGCCGCTCATTCTGTACTGACCAAGACCGCGCTGATTGAGGACTCTGACACGGCCAAATACAAAGACAGCGTTTCCCCTATCAGCGATTTAGATACTACACGACGCTCTTCCGATCTAGAAATGTGTTCTTTCAGCTTTGTGAAAGCGACGTAACACTCCTCTGTCTATGCAAATTCCTTCGATATTTTAACTTCCTCGAAGAAGGGCTTGCATTTGTCTGTTGACCGCGACACAAAGAGATTTAGTGCGGTAATTCATCCTGTCAGACACTGGACCTCCTTTATTGACTTCGGGGGCTCCATAACAAGGATTGCCTTGACCTTCTTAGGGTTTTCTTCGATTCCCCTTTGTTAACTATGTATCCTAAGAATCTGCCTGAGGCTACTCTGAAAGAACATTTCTTTGGATTGAGCTTCATTTTGTAGCTGTCATCAATATGCTGCTCAGCTCGAAGGCTTTTGACAAGCATGTTGTCGATGTATACTTCCATGGTCTTACCGAGCTAACTCTTAAACATAGAGTTTACCAGTAGCTGGTAAGTCGCCCCAGCATTTTTTAATCTGAACAGCGTCATCTTGTAGCAATAGAGTCCTCTGTCTGTTACAAACGAGGTGTGCTCCTCGTCCCCTGGGTGTATGGGAATTTGATGATAACCTGAATAAGCATCCATGAAACTTTGCAGCTCGTATCTAGCGGTAGCATCGGCCATCTGGTCGATGCTGGGCAGGCGAAAGTTGTCTTTGGGACAGGCTTTGTTCAGATCTGTGAAGTCGATGTAAATTCTCCAAGCACCGTTACTCTTTTTAACCAAGACGGGATTGGCTACCTAATGAGGATGTAGCACTTCTCTTATAAATTAATTTCCAAGCAGTTTATCCACCCCCTTGGCCAAGGCCTCATATCTTTTACCCTTGAGGGGTCGTCTTTTTTGTTTTATGGCTTGGCCATTCGGTCGACGCTAAGTTTATGGCAGGCGTGTTTGGGGTCGATGCCCTCTATGTCCTCGTGGACCCATGCAAAAACATCCAAGTTCTATTTAAAGAATTGAACCAGTAGGGTCCTCATCTACTCCTTCAGCCCTACCCTAATTTTGAGCTCCACTTCCAGTCTATCTTCACTTAGTCTTGTAGTCTCGAGCTCATCACCTAGGTAGGCTTACGCCTTATAATTATTGACTCTTGGATGCAAGGTGCAAACTTCTAACGGACGTTTCATGTTAGTGGCACATTCTGGGCTGAGTTTCAGTGATGTGGGATGGCCTCCTCGTATGGTCGTAATTCCTTGGGTGGTGGGAAATTCCATGACATGACGAAATATCAAGGTCGTGGTTGTAAGCTCATACAAGAAGGGTCACTTGAGTATGGCGTTGTAGCTTGAAGGTGCGTCTACAATAAAGAAGTTTAACAAAATTTTCCTCTTATGGGGGCCGTTCCCTAACTCAACAGGGAGCGTAGCCTGACCCTTGGCTTTTATTTGGTCTCCGATGAAGCCTTGAAGCCTAACCTCATAGGGCCGTATATCCCTAGGATACATCTTCATATGTTGGAAAGTCTCCCAATAGATAATGTTCACGGCGCTGCCATTGTCTACCAGGATTTTCTAAATTTTGGCCCCTAAAACTGTCATGGTAATGACCAGGGTGCTCACGGGGATTTGGCTGGTTACTGACAGCCTAATGGCGAGGGAAGGAAGAACTTGCTAGAGAGGAAGGGAAATGTTTCTTGGGCAAGTGATAGGAGATCTGGGCCTTACACACGAGACCTTGCCTTTGTCTCCTAGAACCATCCGCGCCAAGGTATCCGATGCTGAGCATGTGTATCTCAGCAGGAGGTCAGTTCTTAGGAGGTCGGGTTTCAAGGTCTGCTAGGGGATAAGCTTGTCGTTCCGACCCTTGGTGATCTGCTATGAGGTCTCCCAAGTATCCCTGTCCAATCAGCCGTTCGGTCTCTTGCCTTAGGTGCCAGTATTCGTTTGTGCCATGGCCCACGGCCCTGTGGTACCTACAGTATTTGGATCGGTTTACATTTTTCACCCTTCTTTTTATGGGTTTTGCCTCAAGCAAGATCGGGTTTCCCCTTAGAAGGCCGAAGATGTATTCTAAGGAAATGTTAAGGACTGTAATCGGCTCAGGAATGGTGGAAGGTTTCTTGTCCTTCCTCTGGCTGGAAACTTCTATTATCCCAAACTATTTTTGTTCGAGGTCGTTTAGCCTTTTTCTCAGTCGCCCCGCTCGTAGGTTTGCTGAGGGATTGGCTGGTGACCTCAGAGAATTTCTGGGGGTGAGCTTACCGTGTGTCGGCCAGGACAAGCGAGCGCTAGGCTCTTTCTCCTTTGTCTGCACTTGTTCGGTCGCTGTGGTTCAGTCGACCTCGGCCTTCCATGGCCTTGTCGAATTTGGGGGCCCAACCTTGTGAAAACGCTGCCCCCAGCTGTGCTTTCAGACTTGTGTTGTTGGGGAGTTGGTGGGTTATGATGTTGTAGTTGCTGCACTTCCTCGGCGAGGGCTTGCACTTGCCGCTGGAGGGCCTCAGTCTCCATAGCTGCTGACAACTGTAAGGGACCGGCACCAGCCGTGCCTTGGTTCTTTTGAAACCCAGGAGGCACTCTAGCATCACTGCTTTTTATTTTTTGGCTTTCTGAACATTTTCTACTCATTTTCTTTCGATGGGAGTTTTTTTTACACAACTTTTAGCGGAGTTTTGTAACGCCCTGAGTTCTGAATACCTAGAATGTTAGTTAAATTTTTTTCTAACAACTTTTCAAATAATCTGACCGCTAGAAAATAACAGTAAATTGCGGAAATTTTTATAAAATAACAAAATTTGTTCTTTATACAAATCTCCAAATCAAATGTATTAAAGTCTTGATGATAAAATCTTAAATAAAGCTGAAATAATTAAATGACTGATCAATAATCAATATCTACCACCATACGCCCACTATCTCTAAAATATGAAGATTTAGCAATTTATGAAATGGGTGAGTATTTCATAGAAATACTCAGTAGGTTCAGCGCATATGATAGTCAACTTAAAAAGCAATAACGCACATAAACATGTAATTAATTTCTCAAATAAAGTATCTCAATTCTCAGGTAAAATCGTACATTCAAGATGCACGTTCTCATGCATTTAATATGCAAGTTCTCATGCTTAAGCAAAATATTCTCGTTCTTTATGTAAAAGTAACCTCATGCTCAACGCATAATCCTCACAATTACAGTTAAATGCACATAATTGCCACAGAAGTTAACTAGAATGCGCAATTTTAAATGAATAACTTTTATAAAGAAGGAACTACCTCGAATAAGCTTTTCAAATTTGAGCAAAAGTCTTGAAATTGATTAATTACACTCACGCCTCGTCTACAAAATAAATAGTTTAAGTTAAGAATTTGAAAATATTAATTTTACATAAAAGTAGGGACTTAAGTGGTGAACAACAAAAGTTTTGGACTTAAAACAAAATTCTCAAAACTTTTGGGCTGAAAAAGAGTATTCTGAGAATTGAGGGACTAAAATCAGAAAGGAGTAAAAGTGGGGGCTGATTTTGTTTTGAAATAAGGATTTTGGGTCAACTAGAGTCTAGGAATTAAGTGTAGGACTAAAAATGACTAGAATATCATTCTGGGGGACTGAAGTTGCAATTAGAATTAAGTTAAAATGACAATTCTTGTCATTTTCGACTGAGAACAGGGGATTTAGGGCCGAGGGAGAGATAGTGCGTGTGAGGGAGAGAGATGGAGTGATGGTGGGCTGTGGGTTTGGGTGTTCAGGAGTTCGCGAATGGAGGTTGTGCTAGTTGGGTTCGAGGGTTTGTGGGTGTGGCAGAGTGTCGGGGCTAAGGGTGGCAGTTTGGGGGTGCTCATTGCTGGGGGTGGCAGTTTGGGGGTACGGTCGTGGCTTGTTGGTGGCTTTCTGGCGGGTGAGTTTTGGGTGTTCTTGAAGTTCGGGTGTGGGGCATTTGAGGCCAAAGAAGCGGCGATGATGGTGGCGGGTTTGGTTCGGCAGTGGGGAGGCTGCGGCTTGGTGGTGGTCGGACGACAGTGAGGAGGCTTACTGGTTGGAACGAAGCAAGAGAGAAGTATGTTGAATGCTTTGTTGTGGATGAAGAAGGGTGAATATAGCTTCTATTTATACTGGTTTTAGGGGAGAATGAAGAAGGAAAATGTGAGTGATTGAAGCCATTTGTCTCTCATTTACGTTAGGCAGATTGAAGATTGATACAAGGTTGACTTGGGAGGATCAATTTGTCTATTCTGTTTAAGGATAATAGAGCATTGGGACGTGATTTAGGCCAAATATAGTTTTCGTGCTGAAAATGGAGAAGAAGGTGGATTCTTGATTTGGTTAAAGATGGAACGAGATGCATTGACGTTGGTGAGGGAAGAAGCTAAGTGGGCAGAAAAGTTCGGCTAAAAAAAGGATGTCAAAAGGATGAGTTATTGGACCAAGAATTAATTTGGACCTTATATTTAGCACTTAAGCTAGACGATCTTGAGTATAACATATGTTTAATGAAAGATAATAGAGACTCTACTAAAACGTGTTTACAATTTTCTTGAAAACTTTTGGTCGCTACAAGTTTCCCACAGAAGGCGCCAATTTGTTGATATCAAATTTAGCCTTTGACTCAACAAACAAGATTTATATTCGCGGGAAGTTTATATTCAAATCAGCTTGTGTAGTTAATATGTAAAAGCAAGGAGTGTTTGCAATGAATGGAAGATAGTAAATGTGCTAAACACAAGAAGATTGAGATTTTTCATCCGTCTCCTTTTCTTAGCTTTACTTGTGCTATTTATAGTGCAAACTTGTCATTTGCATGGGAACAATGATTACATGCATTTAATACTGGACCCATACAAATGACCTATGAGTCATGTCAGCTGGGATTTGACCTCTACTTTTTGAGTAATGACTATTTAAATCATGTGTACGGCTGATGGCCATCACCTTGCATTCAATGCTAAAGTCCCATCAGCCGTAAGCGATAAGGTCCCTCACGTGCGTTCCCCAACAAGTACTTAGCTGTCGTGCTCGTCAGGTCATAGTGTCGGATTGGGACACTGTGAGCTCGTTAGCGTAGCGCCTGGACGTCCTGAACCACAGGGACACAAGAATGGATATTTGCCTCGGAGGTCGCTAAAATGGGCTCTTTATGTCTATTGGTCGCTTGGTTGCTAGGCCATTAAATTGGATAAGTCTCTTGGTGCCAGCTTCCAAGACCTTACAACCGTTGACCGTTGTTGACTTTTGGCTTTTAGCAACCTGGTGGCTAAAGAAGTAAAGAATGAGAATAAAAGATTGAAAATAGCAAATGAACGCGACTTACAAATGAACACTACATTTACAGTTGAGTTGCTCCTTTGACCTTCTCTATCACATATTAAGATCTTCAATTCTCCCCGATTAGTAACTCTAGAACTACCAACATAAAATTGTCCATGTGTGAATGGTGGATTTTCCAACAAAATACTAACGTGGGAAAGTGATTGTCAGTGATCTTCTTGGAACCCAGAATCGACGTAGCTACAATTAAAATTGTAACAACTAGAATTAATCAATCTTATCTTTAATATGTACAAAATCAATCTTATCTTTAGTATGTACAAAATCAATCTTATCTTTAATATGTACAATATTAAAGAACCTTATTAAACAATACAAATTTGAATAACAAGATTGGCTGACCAATATAAAGCGACCTCATTGAGGGAAGGTATGATAGTAAGTAGATGAAAAAGGAATTTTAGGACTTCCGTGATGAACTGTTGGTACAGTCCTATATTTTGTCTATGTGGACTGAGGAGAAAAGGGGCTCGGTGTGTACATGAGAGAAGCAAGGGGGTCAACCTCTTTCAAATAAACAACATGGATTCATATTAAAGAACCTTATTAAACAACACATGCTTCTCATTAAACATCTCATTAATAGTCTTTATAACTATAGAATCCATCTCATTGCCATTCGAAAAAACACTTGAATTGGAAATTCCACTGATAAGTTCGGATGTTCCATTAATAGCACATACTATTCTGGAATAAGATTCCAATACGTGGTCAGCTATTAACAAATGTATTATTAGAAAATAATATAATGGATTGAAAATAAGAAATCCCATATCTGTGCCGAGAATCATTTGTTTAAGCCAAATGAACATTCAATGGAACATTTGTCACATAAAAAGGGTTTGTAACACCTATTTTATCTGAATATAAAAGAAATAACCATGAAACATACAAAAATAATTCACATAGATAAAATAGGCAGAACGAATAATTGATATATGAAAATAACATAGTCACATACCATTGAACCTATTTATCCTGCACATTTGCACAATCAAAACCTCAACTTCAATTACTACACGTTTAAACGCAGAATCAACATAATCATTCGAAAGAACACAGTTTCAGACATTTTCTTTAGGGGTATCTTATTAAGAATGACATTAGCCGAGAGGATAGCTTCTCCCCACAAGTTTTGGGGTAATCCCGAACTTATCAACATAGCGTTCATCATTTCTTTAAGAGTTCAGTTTTTGCGTTCAGCAATGCCATTTGATTGAGGTGAATAAGATGCAGTAGTTTGATGAATAATGCCCAATCCTGAACAAAATTCTTCAAAAGGTGCTCCATATTCTCCTCCTCTATCACTGCGAATAATCTTTATTCGCTTGCTAAGTTGATGTTCAACTTCATTCTTATAATGTTTAAAAACATCTAATGCCTCATCTTTGCTTCTTAGCAAATAAACATAGCAATATCTTGTGCAATCGTTAATAAAAGTAATAAAATACTTTTTACCACCTCTAGTTTGCACAAACTTCAAATCACAAATATCTGTGTGGATTAATTCTAAAGGCGTTGTATTTCTTTCAACCGAATGAAATGGTGATTTAGCTAACTTACCTTCAATACAAATTTCGCATTTATGATTACGATCAAACTGGAGAGTAGGCAATAGACTCAAGTTCATCAATTTACGAATTGATTTAAAATTTGCGTGTCCCAATCTATTATGCCATAAACAAGAAGACTCGACAAAGTAAGCAGAACCACTTGTACTTTTATTATTGCTTGATTTTGGTACAATAGTAAGGACATTCATTTTGAACATCCCATTGGAAAGGTATCCCTTTCCTACATACATCTCATTTTTAGTGAGTACAAATTTATCAGCTACAAATACTAATTTGAAGCCATTTTTGATAAGTAGAGCCCCGGATACAAGATTCTTGCGAATGTCAGACACATGTAGTACATTGTTGAGAACAAGTTCTTTGCCGAAAGTCATTTTCAAAGTTACTTTCCCTTGTCCTTCAACCTTTGAACTTGAGGAATTTCCCATAAACAATTGTTCTCCCTCAACAGGTTTGTAAGTAGAGAACATCGCCTTATCAGCACAAATGTGGCAAGTAGCACCAGTGTCTATCCACCATTCCCTTGGGTTTCCAACATTGTTGCATTCAGAAACAACAGCAAATAAATTTATTTCTTGTACCCCTTCAGATAATGCATCAACTTCAGTTATATTTGCTTGAGCATTTTGCTTTTTCGGTTTGCGACACTCACTAGCCCGATGTCCATATTTTTCACAATTGTGACAGTTGCCTTTGAACTTTTTAGCACTCTTCTTGTGGTCTTTCTTAGGCATATCTCCAGAAAGCTTTCTTTTCTTATTGTTCCTTGAACTAGTTTCCACCACATTGGCCTTTGCTTGCATAATTTGTCCTCCATTTTTCTTTTCATCCTTGCGGTTGTCTTCTTCAATCCTCAACTGAACAATTAAGTCTTCTAAATTCATCTCCTTACGCTTATGCTTGAGATAATTTTTGAAGTCTTTCCATGAAGGAGGAAGCTTTTCAACAATTGCAGCCACTTGAAACGTCTCACTTAGACTTATCCCTTCAGCATGGATGTCATTGATAAGAATTTGCAACTCTTGAACTTGAGTGATCACAGATTTGGAGTCAACCATTTTGAAGTCTAAGAATTTGCCAACATAGAATTTCTTTTTGCCAACATCTTCCATTTTATACTTCTTTTCCAATGACTCACAAACCTCCTTGGCAGAGTTCATGTTACCATATACATTGTATAAGGTATTGTCCAAACCATTTAGAAGATAATTCTTGCATAGGTAGTCGAAATATTTCCAAGCATCCAATGCAATCAATGTATAATGATTGTTTGGCCCCTCTTGTATAACCAGAGGATCTTCCTTCAAGAACTTTGCCAAGTTTTAGGTTGTCAAATAAAAATGCATCTTTTGCTGCCATCTTTTGAAATCAACTCCTGTGAACTTCTCGGGTTTCTCACCATGAGAAACATGAGTTGGTGGAACATTAGTAATAGGAGTGACATTATTTCCGTTTGAATCCATTTCTGTTACAAAACAGAAGTTCGACGATCAAATATGATATAATTGATTGAATGTATAGATTCGAAATAATCTCATATACCAAAAAGAATGCAAGAGGATAAAACGAATATGTCAATGAAGAATTATAGCAA
>CAVNYN010270471.1:0-12444 GCA_963692815.1 Nyctanthes arbor-tristis
GGGGACGTGTGGTTCGTCGTGTGGGACGACGGGTGGAGGCTGACTTAGCGCCGTTTCTGCACGAGGCAGAACGCTAAGGCCGCACGGGTGCTGGAAAACGTATAAGAGCCGTAGACCAGCCCGTGACATCATGCTAGCTTCCAATTTCAGGCAGCCAGTACTGGCATGGGCTTCCTTTTCCTTTCTTTCCCCTTTTTCTTTCTTCCCCCCCCTTCCCCCTTTTTTGATACATGTGGAGATAAGGGAGTGGTTTGATGTGATTTGAATTCAGATCTCTCACTTGAAACATGAATGTCTAACTACTACAACACTTGTTCGAACCACGGCTAACATGGACTTCTAGTGTTAATAATTGAAATTATAATAATAATTAATAAACCCAACAAAATAAATTTTTTTATGACAACAAAATAATTCATCTAGTTGACTCTAAATTTATTAAAAACCAAAATTAATTTGTTCAGGATGATCTCTTTTAATTCGTCGCATATATTGACACACCATAACATATAATTAAGACATCAAAAAGAACCTCAAAAGAATGTATGAATCGAAAAACATCATACATTCTCTCTATGTATGTAAAAACCAAAAGAATGTATGAATCGAAAAACATCATACATTCTCTCTATGTATGTAAAAACCCTCAAAATCATCCTTTCACTATCTCACATATAGACCTTTTTTCACTTGGCAACTACACATCTGCTGAGCATTTTGAAATCCCAACTGCCAGCACAGACACAAAGCTTTTGCCGCCACCTCTGCCTGGGGAGATGGTTTCACCACTGGACGGAAAAACTGGCCGGAACCCTTCAAGTTTGCCGATGAGCTGGAAGGAAGTCCAATAGAGAGTTCAAGATCAATTCCCTCGGCAATATTTTGGTTGCCTTGAAGATGGGATAGTGGAGTTTCTTCGGTTGTGCCGCTTGATGACGGAGTTGGGCTTATGAGATCCAAGAGAATACGGTCTTTATCAGCTGTAGTGGTGGCGGCACTGTTGAGGGGACGGTGGGTTTGAGGGTCGATGCCTAGGCGAAGAAACCTCCGTTTAATGTGAGTGTTCCAATAGTTCTTGATTTCATTGTCGGTTCTTCCAGGCAAATTTCCAGCTATCAAAGACCACCTGCAAAAAAAAAAAAAAAAATACCAGTAGGATTTGAGCTTTAATTAAATTTACATGCAAATCTAGCTATAGTAAATTATCCAGAATATTCATGAATTAGAGAAATACATAGGTAATGAACCTTTTAGTTTTAAAGTTGCCCAAGTGTTGATTCAAGATATAGAGGAAGAACTACGAGAAATCATATCAAACGATTAAAGCGAACATGTCTAGGTATCACTTAGAATGCTGTATAAAGGTGGTGATGAGTTTTAGAAGACGAGTATTTAACAGAATAATTCTATAAATCTCGTTGCTAAGAATATGCATGATGTGTGTCGAAAGTTAATATTCACTCTATTGTAACAACCAAAAGAAACTAATTAACATGAAGAAATTAATTAGCTAGACTACCCAAAATTATAATTCCAAAATTTATAAGAAGAAAAAATGGTATGTATATACTTCTTTCCAACTATGCTATGAAGTTTGATAATGACATCGTCTTCTTCTCGGGTGAAGTTCCCTCTCTTCACATCAGGCCTTAGATAGTTTATCCATCTCGGCCTGCAACTCTTGCCACATCGAAGCAACCCTGCAATGGAAAAACAAATAAAATAAAGTAAAAATCCCTTCAGTACTAAATTAAATTTAGTTATAGGTTAATTAACTTAACTTTGGAGTCTACAATAAAAACCCACAATCTAAATTAAAATTCTTTTAATTAGTTGAAATCTACATGTAAACTAAAATTTCTTATTAATTTAATTTCCGCTGAATTGTCTGAAATTCTTGAAAAGAATTCTTGGATAGAAAAACAGAAACCCTAGCTAGCTAAGTACCAGCGGCTTTAGGGAGGGAACGCCAACAGACTTGGCCATGAAGGGTGATGTAATTGATGAGAAGCTCGTCTTCTTCTTTAGTCCATGTCCCTTTGTTGGTGTGGGCTTCCAGTTCACAGCAGGGGGAACGTCCCATCGATCGATATTCATACAATCAGTTAGTAATTTCAAGAAAAAATCTGAATGAAAAAAGTAACAGAGAGAGAGAGAGAGAGATTGGGAAATGGAGTATATAGTAGAGAGAAGAATATAAAGGAAGAATTATGTGGTTTGGAAGAAGAAGAGAGCAGAGAAGCGAGGGGATGTGGAGGAAGGAGTGGGCAAGGAAGAAGACAGGCGGTTTAAGGTAGGTAGGTACATTGTCACATGATTTGGCCTTCTTTTCTATGCACACCCGGCCACCCATATGAGTGACACTTTGCAATCCACACACCTTTTTATTGCGGCTATACTATTCTCGATCTGCCTAATGAAACAGATCCGATTTTGAGTTTGAAGTCCGACATCCAATCAAGAACAGCCAACTCCGAGTTGGTTCCTCTTGATTGGAGGTCAGACTCCGAGTTGAGTTAGTTGATCTTGATTGGAGATCGGACTCTGAACTTATAGCTCAGTTGTTACAGTAGAAATTGACATACTATGTGTTGATAACTCATACATACTAGAGAGAGTTTCTCTCTCGCGCCCCTCTTTTCTTTTCTCTCTCTAATTTTGCCCTCCATTAAGTGGGCGATTGATTCTCTTTAAAATAACACTATTCATTACCATCAGTCATGATCATTACTATCTTACATGTTAGTGCAATGTCAATAAATGATAAATCAAATAAAATGTAGGGACATGTAATACATCTAAGTGGACTTATAATTTAATGTCATAATCATCACCTGTTGTTATGAATAGCACTAGTTTTCTCATTATAGGTTTGAATTATCAATTTGGTTGTGGTTTCTTTATGGTACCACTGAACAGATTTAATTAAAACATCATGCGTAAAAGTCACATTTAATTAAAAAATCACATATATAAAGAACCATTTGTCTCATAGTTTACATTTCTTTTGAAAAGTCGTATATATGTTATTTCTAGATTAAAAGTCATATTTGCCTTTCAAAAAAAAAAAGTCATATATTGATTAAAAGTTACATAAAAGAGATAAGAAATTAACAAGAAACAAGCTGTAGGAGTAATGATAATAATAGTAACGGGCCTCTTAACTGGGACTTCAATTGAAGCCCAACCCAAAATGTAATATGCAAAAGTGACCCACAAACCCACCCTTAAAGCACGATTCGGCCCTTTCACAGAACCCTGGCGTATTTAAAGGAGCTCCTCTCTCCCTTTCGTTTCAGCCGTGAGAGTCATTCAGAGAGTAGCCGGAAAACCCTAGTTTACCAATATTCGCCGCGAAGATGCAGATCTTCGTGAAAACCCTAACCGGGAAGACGATTACCTTGGAGGTCGAATCCTCTGACACCATCGACAATGTCAAGGCTAAGATTCAAGACAAAGAGGGCATCCCGCCGGATCAGCAGCGTCTGATTTTCGCCGGGAAGCAGCTTGAGGACGGCCGTACTCTTGCTGACTATAACATCCAGAAGGAGTCCACTCTCCACCTTGTTCTTCGCCTCCGTGGTGGCGCTAAGAAGCGCAAGAAGAAGACCTACACGAAGCCGAAGAAGATCAAGCACAAGCACAGGAAGGTCAAGCTCGCTGTGCTGCAGTTCTACAAGGTTGATGAATCCGGCAAGGTGCAGAGGCTACGCAAGGAATGCCCGAACGCCGAGTGTGGTGCCGGGACTTTCATGGCTAACCACTTTGACAGGCATTACTGCGGTAAGTGTGGCCTCACCTATGTCTACAACAAGGCCGGTGGCGATTGAAGGAAGTTTTATTCCTGATGGAGTTTGCTGGTTTTTGTCTAAGACTATTTGATAAGAAAAATATTTACTATTTAATTTTTGTCATGAGAATTTCTGTTGAATTGACTTGTTGAGAATTTGAACTCAATTTTTATTTAGTTCAAGTTACAGTTATTCCTGGATATATATGCTTGGTGCTCTTTGCTGATTGTCTTTGAATGTATCCCTACTCGTATAATTTATGCGCAATAACGTCGTTAATTAACTCCAAAAGGGACTTATAACTTCATTATTTTTTTGTGCTATATATGAAGATTTGCATTTGGTGGTGATGTTTCTGCCTATAATAGTGTCTTCATATTGATGCTATCTAGTATCATTTTTTTTGTGGCCATCATTTGCCCTTTAAGAACAACTAAGATTTTGCTAGTGGTGAGCTGAACATCGGAAATTTGGGACATTGGGAAATTGATCTTTTTAAATATTATTATGCCTGTATATGTTATTTGAGCCAAATGTTTTCTGACTGCCACTTACTTATCTTTCAACTGAAGCAAATCAAACTTATTCATTCAAACAAAAATATGTTCATTGGGCTAAATTGATTTTTCATAACTACTGATGAAAATGAGCAGATCCAAAGTGCATTGTGCAGTGTCTTGGACTAAATGCAGTAATTCTGTTTTTGCGGATTCATCTCGCCAAAATTCTGAAGAAGCCACATTGACATTTATTAGTTGCATGTACTAAGATATTGTCATTAAAAAATTGTTTTATTCTCTGACCACACACGCACATATATATACATATATATATAAACATGGCTTGTTGGAATTGAAATTTCATGTCAATTTAGGGATTTTGGTTGCTGCTATTTTGATATTCATATGGCTCTACTCCGCTCAAGTTTTCAGTAGTTATCTGTACAGTTAAAGACTTTATAATCCGAGCACTATATATGATGAATGAATTTGAATTTCATGAAGAGTGATTCTTCTTGGTGGTGACCATGTGTGTTTTGATAGAATTTTTATGGGTGTGATTTGTACTTTGATTAGTCTGTCTAGTTTGTTCGGGTAGTGATGTTTATATTTATAGATGCCAAACAAGTCAAGATGCATGATCGAAGCCAGGTGATTGGCAGACCCCCATCTTGCAGGGACTAAATATTGTTGCGTCATAGTGAGTTACGGATTTAGCTATGAACTATTTTTAAGGAAATTGATCAAGCTTTAAAAATAGAGCTTGAGGACTTATTTGGCAAATATCTATCAATTGTGGGGCTTCTTTCTGTTAGATGTTTGTCGCAGGCTCTAAAAATAGAACATGATTAATTTCCCTAGAAAGACTGATGAACTGGCTGCTTATTTATTTTAATACATCCCTTAGAGCTTGTTTGATTTCCATTATTGTTCTCATTTATAATTTTATTTACTATTAATTTGATATTTGATTTGATAACTGTTCAATTACAATTATATATTTTAAATATTTTTATATTTTCAATACACATTGTATATCTCTCCTCGTTATAATCTCTCCAAATTTAGACAAATAATGAGAATCAAATAAGGTCTTAGTTGAACAAGCCCTATAAACCGTCAATGTTGCTCCAGTTGAACATGGTAGTTCATTATGCTGTCCATCAAGAACATGTAAAATAATATTCCGGCATTTGTTTGCCGGGATTATCTCACACAACTCATATGTGGTTGGAGATTTTTAGACTACTCACACGTGAGATGTCTCATTGTGAGACGAAATGAAAATAATCACGTGAATTGTCTCATTGTGAGATAATTTATATGTAAGTTCTCTCATAATTTCTTGTCATATGTGTGTCTGGAGACTCCCGTCAAATGTATAATGGGAGATTGAGAATATGGGAGTGTATTTGTCTGTTTGCAAGACGTTTAAGGGTGTTTGATTATTATCATCATCATCGGATTGAGATCAGATGTCTCCATGCCCGGTCCCCTTGGCTGTCCAGGCAATAACATATAGACAAGTGTCACAAATTTTACACATCCCCTGTACCCTTAGTTGTCCAGGCAAGAACATATAGACAAGTGTTGCAAATTTTACACATGAGCTTCATTATTATTTGCATTAATAAAATTAATAATTAGAGACCCTTTTTATTTTAACTGACAGCATCCAATCCTTCCTTCATCATTTATAATTGTTTTCTTTGATCCAATTTCAGCTTGCGAGGAAACATTAGCATAACAGGTGATAAACCCTTTTATTATTTGCATTAATAAAATTAATAATTAGAGACCCCTTTTATTTTAACTGACAGCATCCAATCCTTCCTTCATCATTTATAATTGTTCTCTTTGATCCAATTTCAGCTTGATTTCATAGCAAACACCAGATCCGAAGTAGGAGAAATTTCTATGAGAGAAAACATCAGTCGGTGAAGGAATTTTGGAGCAGAGTCTCGTATTGGCTTTCTTCATATATAATATATAAGTGTTCCATAATTACACATCCTCCATTTACTTTTTGATTCTGGGTATGCTGCTTTTTTGGGTAAAAATAAATGTACAAGGTCACTTTGAGGTCTCTTCAATTTTCACTCAACCAGTCTCTACGCCTCTTGAAATGGGTGTGGAAAGCAAATGAATTGCTAATGAGAATTCCACCCGGTAATCACTCGCTCAGCTAGAGGGGGGCCATCATGGGCCTGGACCCCCACTAAATTGTAACTTGAAAAAAATTTGGCTTGTAAATAAATAAAATAAAATTATATATAAAAGGTAATTAAGCTGTGTGTATTATACGTCTTACTCTTTATGCCCACCTCTTCAATAACTCCCTGCTCTACCATTGCGGTAATGCAACACACATGAGCAACCTGTCTACACGTTTCCATTAACCATTAAAAAAGGGAAAGGAAGTAAAGAAATATAGAAAATTGAAGGCAACATAACCTGAAATACAGAGAATGTGAGGTTTAATTAGAAAACACGGCCCATTTCATAATCCAAAGGACCAAAAGAAATACAGAAAACCGAAATCAAGAGAATGCATCACCTGCTATGATGTACGCTGCATTGGATGAAATTGGGTGAAAGAAAAGAATTTGAGGACCGAGGAAGGTTCCTATTTGGACGTCTCTGCACTTCCTCTGTGAGTGGACGCCATCACTTAAAATAAAGTCGGATTTTAATTGATTTTATTGGAATGAAAATGTTAAGGAACTTTTGAGAAGTTTTGTTACAAAACTTCATATTCCATTACTATTTATTGGAAATAAAGCTGATGTGTAAAATTTGTGAAACTTTTCTAAATCTCATTGGCCGAACAGCAAAGGGGAAATGAAATGGGACAGTTGATCTTAACTCATTATTATCATCATCATCATCACACCACCACTGATATTTTAGCAATTACTTGTTTATAATAGTCACACATTTGAAAGACTCGTCACATGTAACTATTTCTACCATAAATTTTTTAACTCAAAATATAATTTTTCCATTCGATCACATTATTATAATTTTCTAAATTTGATATATATATATATATATAATATTTTAATATAATAATTGAATCAAAACCATAAATAAATCTCTTCTTATTTGCAGCCTTGTAATTTTTCTTCTACATTCGCATATGGCAGCACACTCGCTGAGTAAGTAAAAAACTATCTAACGGACAAAAGAAATACCCCCTCGGTCTCAAAAATATATTATATTATTCCACTTTCGTTCGTCTCAAAAAGATAGTCAGCTTATTATATTGAGTATATATTTAATATTTCATTTTCATACATGTTTTTAATTAATTATTGTTATTTAATTACATATATAATGTATTCCAAACAATTAATAAGACAAAAAGATATATTTTGAAAAATAAGGTAAAATTTAATATTTCAACTATATTAACTATTGTTTCTTAATATATATGAAAATATCTTCTTGAATATCTTTATGAGGTGGATGGAGTAAATAACATGTACATCTACAACCTTTTATCACGATCAGAATGTGTCATTCTTATTACTGTTAATGATAATAACTCTGTTGTAGTTTACGTGATTCTCTCCCAAAGTCCATTTGTTTTTATGGACGTGTGATGATAAATAATTTTATATATTCATTCTAATTTTGTAATAATTTTTACTTGCTTCTCTTAACAAGAATCTAATTATATAACTGATAGTTTAAAAGAACGGGTAATTGGCGTAAAAGGACCTTAATGTTTGAGGTTATTGTGCAAAAGGACCTTATCGTTTTCACTTTGGCAAATTAGAAATCAACTTTTCACTGTTTATGCAGAAAAGGACCCTATCATTTTTGTCTTGGTAAATTAGACCCTAACGTATCCATCCGTCTCTTTTGATCGAAACTCTAGTTAACTCGTGCATATTCTTCCACACTCAGTAGCTTGATAATAATATTTATATCTTTTAAAAATTACAATATGTTTTTTCCACCACTTATAATAGCATATCTAATTATTATTGTTATTATTTATTATTATAATTATCATCTTTTGATATATTAAAATTCAGTGCTGATTTACGATTAGATATTTAGTCGTATTAGGAAATGATATGACGTGTCAAATAATACATATTTAACACACCACATAAACGTCTGACGGCATATTTGAGGTTCATCTATATTAATTTTTATAAATCATGGGGTTCAAATATGAAAATGATATGCTACTAGACATTTATGTAGTGTGTTAGATATGTACTATTTGACACTCCATATCATCTCCTAATATAGTTAAATATCTAACGGTAAATCAGCACTGAGTTTTAATATATCAAAATATGATAAAGATAATAACAAATAACAACAATAATAATTAGATATGTTATTATAAGAGGCGGAAAAACATATTGTAATTTTTAAAAAACAGACGTGTGCTCTTCCGATCTACTGGATGTGGAAGAATATACACAGTTAGTAGGAGTTTTGACCGAAAGAGACAGATGGTCCTTTGCTGTATAAATAGTGATAGGTTAGGGTCTAATTTGTCAAGACAAAAACAATATGGTCATTTTCCGCATGAGCAGTGATAGGTTGAGGTCTAATTTGCCAAAGTGAAAACGATAAGGTCCTTTTGCATAATAACCTCAAACGTTAAGGTCTTTTTGCGCCAATTACCCTTAAAAGAACTGGCATAGAGTTAGGTGGAATTTTTCGGTAATTAACTTTGACTAAGAGAAGCCAAGTCATTCATGTAAAATGAAAGTTGGGTGTAATTTGAAGGGACCATAGTCTTCTAATGTACTTGTTTTGTCACAGAGAAGAAAATCTTGTATATTACATACCCAGTAGACATGACAAAACGGCTCCTCGAGCAGGATTTCATGCTTTCCCCGGATTGCCGAGTTGAAAATGTGCAAAACTAAAGTTATGGGCAAAAATTTTTTATAAAGAAGTTTTAAAAGTTATGAGAAAAGTTTAGCTTTTAAAATAAAATTAATAGTTTTTAGAAGTTATGGGCAAAAATAAAATTAATAGCTTCGGTGGCACTAGCATGTCAGTTTCCGATTATTTCAAGGGTTAAATTTCACATTTCGTCCTCAACCTTTGCAGCTGGTATCACTTAGGTCTCTGACTTTCTGTTCAACCAGTTAGCTCCTCAACCTTTCAATAAGACATACGATAGGTTATTTTTAACGGTTTCATTCAATTTTTCTGTTGAGTCCCCAATCAAATTGTCATTTTATCCCTTATATTTTTAAATTAAAAAATAAAAATCTAAATATATATTATTAAAAAAATAGAAAATGGAGAGTCATCCTAGTGCTGCCGGCAGCAAATTACTGCCACTTCTGACAGCTAAAAAGGCAAGACTCCCCTTTTGTGATGCTATTTCCGTCAATAGAAGGTGAGGGTCCCCACCCCCATTTTCTTTTCTTTCTTTTACAATTATTTTTTTGTTTTTAAACTTTTTATTTTTTAATTTTAAAATATAATGGAAAAAATGGTAATTTGACTAGGGACTTAACGGAAAAATTGACGAAAACTGTTAAGAAGGACATATTATGCGAGTTATTGAAAGGTTGGGGATCTAATGAATCAAAAAAAAGTTTAGGAACCCAGGCAATATTAACTGTAAAGGTTGGGGATGAAATGTGAAATTAACCCTTATTCCAAAATGAACAAAATATTCTTTCTTCTTCTATTGTAATACTAGCTTGTAATACTAGCTTTTCACCCGTACGTTGCACGAGATGATAATACCAGATAATATAAGTAATTCAAGAAGATTAAATATGATTGTATAAAAAAATTTTAAGCTATAATATTTGACCATTTATGTATGTGTAAAGAAAAACAATATAATTGCTACTCATAATACGATATCTTTCATTAATGAAAACAAAAAATTGTCTATACAAAAAGCCTAAAAAAACATTAAAGAAAGTTTTTGGATGTGGTTTGTATTATGCTGTCCGTGTGTAACGCAGGGAGAATTATGTTACATCCGATATATATAGTAAGAATAAATGATGAACGATAATACATATTACAACATATATAGTAGAATTTGTTATTTAGTAATTTTTAACACGTATCATAATTTTCAAACATTTTTATTTTATAACTCTCGAAATATCTATATAAGATTATCTCTGAGTGAACACCAACTTTTTTTACGTTGTAATATATATGTTGTAATATATATCAATGATATTTAATTTTTCATAACATACATCTTTTACAGAATAAATATTTTAGTATATTAACATAATTTAATCAGTTTTTAAAAAAATTGAACCGTCATGACCAAATCAATTAGGAAAATCATGAATTGACTAATATTGGAACCAATCCAGAAAATAATCCAACAGTGTCAGATAAACATGAATAAGGTTCACAATTAATATTTTTCAATAATTATGCATTAAAATTTTAAATTTTTTGGAAATTCAAGGCTCATAAGTCAAAGATATATTATGTATAACCATTCTCCAAGTACGTTAATATATGTATATATTTTCAATTCTTTTCACTAAATTACCAATGTGGGATGCCCTTTTTATTCCCCAATAAAAACTGAATTCATATTGTGAATTTTACATAAATGTCAATGAATTACATTACATAAAATAAAATTTAAAAATCACACAAATTTAAAATTGTTTAAAAAACTGAATTCAATTATTACTATTTTTTTTAGATGTAAAAACTGAATTCAAATGTTTATTAAGATTAAATATGTGAAAGTTTCCTTTAATGTAAGAGAAGTCATATAGAAAGGTTAAAATCTTGATTTAGTTATTTAAATTATCCATTTATGATATTCTCTATATATAAGGTAATATATTAAGATAAGACAAAAAAATAAATGAAAATAATAAAAAGATAAAAAAACCAAATTCATTTTGTGAATTTTGAATAAATATCAATGAATTACAGTACATAAAATAAAATTTAAAAATCAAGCAAATTTGGATCTATTCAAAAAAATAAAATATAATTTTTCTTTTAAAGATGTAGGAAACCAAGTTTAAGTAATAATTTATATAATTGCATGCATTATGATTATTAAGATAAAATATGTGAAAGTTTCTTTTAATGTAAAGGAATTTATATGAAAAAGTTAAGATCGTGATTTAATTATTTAAATTATCTATTTGTGATGTTCTCTATGTAAGATAAAAAGATAAAATAAATGAAAATACTAAAAAGATATAAAAAAAAAAACTGAATTCATAATGTGAATTTTGAATGAATTACATTATATAAAATAAAATTAAAAATCATACAAATTTAAAACTATTAAAAAAACTAAATTTAATTACTATTTCTAGATGTAAAAAACTGAAATTCAAGTGGTTATTAAGCTAAAATATATGAAAAAGGTAAGATCTTGATTTAGCTATTTAAATTACCCATTTGTGATGTTCTCTTTGTAAGGTAATATATTAAGATAAAAAGATAAAAAAATAAATGAAAATATTAAAAGGATAAAAAAACCGAGTTCATATTGTGAATTTTGCACAAATATCAATGAATTACATTACATAAAATAAAATTTAAAAATCATAAAAATTTAAAACTGTTTAAAAAATTGAAAACCGAATTCAAACTTTTTTTTAAAAGGTATAGAAAATCGATTCCAAGTGATACTCTGTGTAATTGCATGCATTATGATTATTAAAATATAATATGTGAAAATTTTCTTTGATGTAAGGAAACTTATATATAGAAAAGTTAATATCTTGATTTAATTATTTAAATTATCCATTTCTGATTATCTCTATGTAAGATAATATATTAATATAAAAAATAAATGAAAATAATAAAAATAAAAAAATAATCAAATACTAGGATTAAGTGTTAAACTAATGGACAAGATGCAATAACCGAATTTAGAAAGTGATTTTGGGTGAGAAAATGGGAAACGAAAACTAAATTACTTTAATGTGTGTGTGTATATATATATATATATATGAATTATTACATAAAATAAAACTAAAAAATCATAAAGATTTAAAACTGTTTAAAAAAAAAAAGAAAACCGAATTCAAACTTTTTTCTAAAAGATATAGAAAATCGATTCCAAGTGATACTCTGTATAATTGCATGCATTATGATTATTAAGATATAATATGTGAAAGTTTCTTTGATGTAAGGAAACTTATATATAGAAA
>CAVNYN010270473.1:0-27096 GCA_963692815.1 Nyctanthes arbor-tristis
GACACTGAAACACTTCATGAATATTGGTAGATATTCAAGAAGTTGTGTGCAAGCTACCGTCAACATGGGATATCTGAGCAGCTACTGATTTAGTATTTTTATGAGGGATTATTGCCTATGGAGAGAAAGATGATGGGTCTAGCTAGCGGAGGAGCTATAGTAAATAAAACCCTTATTGTCGAGTTAATTGCTATTATGGCTACAAACTCACAACAATTTGGCTTCAAACAAGACACCGCAGTGAGAAGGGTGAATGAGGTAAATGTGTACTCTTTAGAAAATCAAATTGATAATCTAACATCTCTTATTCAGTAGAAGGTTGTAGGACAAGTGTAGCATATCAAAGCTTGTGGGATTTGTACTACTCCTGGGCATCCAATTGACATGTTCCCTACACTTCAACAAGATACAATAGAGCACGCTAATGCAGCTGGAGGATTCTTTGACCCACCCCAAACTAAATACGATCCCTATTCAAACATGTATAACCCAGGATGGAGGGATCATCCTAACTTTAGTTATGGGGCGATGCCACAATTCCAGTCATTCCAATAATATCAGCCTAGGCAACCAGCTCATCTACCACAGCAACCCCCATCAAGTTCAAGTATGTCTCTAGAAGAAATTGTTGAGTCACTTGAAACTAATACACAACAATTTCAATGAGAGACAAGAACACGTATAAAGAACTTGGAAGATCAAATAAGCCAGTTGGCAACAATTGTGAATAGATTAGAGTCTCAAGGTAAATTGCCTTCACAAACTGTGGTCAATCCAAAGCAAAATGTTAGTGCAATTACTTTGAGCATTGAGAAGGAACTGGAAGAGCTAAAGATGATGAAAAAGAACAAGTCAGGAAAGGAAACTGAAAAGGAAATCATACTATAACCTGAGTAGACTGAGGGCATTGATAAGGAACAGACAGAAATTCTAGTGGCAAAACCTCTTTTCCCTTCAAGATTGAAGAAATCCAGTAAGGAGGAGGAAGAAATGGAGATTCTTGAGACTTTTCACAAAGTTGAGGTAAATATTACTTTACTTGATGCAATTAAACAAGTTCCTCGCTATGCAAAATTTCTCAAGGAATTGTGCACAAATAAGAGAAAGCTGAAGGGTAATGAAAATGTGAGCATGGGAGAAAATGCTTCAACTGTCTTCTAGAAGAAATTACCTCCTAAATGCAAGGATCCATGTATATTTACTATCCCTTGCAAAGTAGGTAATGTTTGGATTGAGAAAATAATGCTAGATCTAGGGGCTTCAATAAATATCACGCCTTTATCTGTTTATTCATCTTTGAATGTTGGTCCTTTGAAAGAAACATGTGTGATTATTCAGTTAGCTGATAGATCTAATGTATATCCTGAAGGTGAGTTAGAAGTTGTTTTAGTGTAAGTTAACGGATTGGTCTTTCTTCCAGATTTTTATGTGCTTAATATGGAAAAAGATGATTTATCTAATGTAGAACCAATTTTGTTAGGAAGACCTTTTCTAAAAACATTTAGAACAAAGATTGATGTGCATGATGGTACACCCACGATGGAATTTGATGGTGAAATTATTAAGTTTAATATTTATGACGCCATGAGATCTCCTGGTGATGTATATTCAGTTTATGTTGTAGATGTTATTAATCCTTTGGTACAAGATAATTTTGAACTTATTGATGATGATAAACTAAATGTTGCACATAGCAGGAGTTTTACTCTTTAGGAACTAGGTAAAATTATGAAGAATGTCTAACTTACATTTACTGGATGATAGTGATGTCGAGTCAAAGACGTTAAAGAAAGGCGCTACTGGGAGGCAACCCAAATTTCTTTTTGGCATTTGTTTTTAGTTTTAGTTTTATGTCATTATTGTTATTTTTTATAGTTTCTATAATTTTCTTTACTGAATTTTTGCCCTGTTTTTCATTTTTATGAATAAGACAATTAGTAATAAGGCGTGGCCACGCCTCGTAAAAGGGAAATTAAAAGAAAAATATGGATATAAACCGTGCCCGCGCCTTATTCAAGGAGAGTTTCAGGTTTTGAGCTATGATTATTCAAAGAAAAATTTTCAAACGTCTCACACCCTTCTCTCCATGTCGCTTCACAATTTCAGGGGAGTCCTCTCTTTTGGCATTTTGTTTTGTCCTTTGAAATTTTTGTTTTTGACACATTGAGGACAATGTTTGATTTTAAGTGGGGGAAGGCTCGCAACATAGTTTTATTTAATTAGTTTCAATTCTTTTAATTGAGTAGTTGAATTTTAGTTCCATTTTTACTATTTTAATTTCACTTTTGTCATTTTTGCTCTAAATTTGAAAATTTCTTGAAAAAAAATTCATTTATCTTCTAAATTCTAGATTCTATTATTGCTTGTCCCTATATGATCTAGACTATTGTGCTTTGTTGAGATAAATTGAGACATGATGGGGGATTAGCATGGATAGTTGGATATATTCTTATTTACTGTACAGAGTCTAATTGCTCTTGATGATTGAATAGATGAAGAATTGTGGGATTTAATACACATGTGAACCTTAATTTTTGAGCTTTTGTTCCAATGAACACTTACATTATATCAAACTCTATTCCTTTGATTGTGTGATTGTCATGCATAGTAGATTCCTTCTAGAACTTGCTTTGTTATGTTTGTGATGCCTCTTTGAAACTTGAATGTATTATTTTAGCAAGGTCATTAGGTAAAGCCATGTTTTGCTTTCTAAAAGAGCCTACCTTGATGTACATATCCCTAGAGAGCCAACTTTTAGCTTTTTAGCCTTTTAATTGGAAATTAACCACATTATAAGCCATGAAAAATCTTTTTCCTTGTTAATTTCCACTTCACCTGAACCTTTAAATTGAAGGAATATATAAGCTTATTTCCGTGAGTCCCAATTTATTCTTGAAAAATATTGGAAATGTTGGAGTGGAAGGGTTAATATCTTTGAGTCTCGTTATTCTTTCAAAGAAGAAGCATGAAACATGTGGTTGGGTATGAATTATTCAAGTGTAGTCTAGTCTGTCTCCTGATTTAGAAGAGAAAAGGAAAAAAAAAAAAAAAAAGAAAGAAAGAAAGAAATAAAAATTGAAGAAAAAAATGGAAAAAAAATTTCTGTTGAGTATTCTTGTTTTTAGTTTATTATTTTCAATTTATTATTTTTTTAGGTATACAGATCTTCCATTGTTTATGACATGGAGAGAGGAGAGAAGGATGTATTATATATACATATTGATTGAGTTTTTATAGAGTTTATACATTCCTTTTAATTATTTAGCCCGAAAAGTCATTCCTATCTCACTTTACCCAAGCCCCATTACAACCAGTTAAAGACCCTTACTTGTATTCAATCCATTGGTGGAGCCAATGCGATATATTAGTAAGCCTATGGTAAGGTTCTTCTTTGTGTTAACTTGAGAGTAAATTTTCAATACCCTAAACTCCTTGAGCGAAATGAGTGAATTCTATTTGTGCAGGTGTTAAATCCCATAACGTTTAGATTTCAAGAAATTGCGATTGGTCATTTGTGCGGTTGATGGGAATTTACTCTATTTGTTGCTGGCTGCTTGTTGTGTTAAAATTTAAATCAATGAAGCATGATAGTTTGAGTTATAGAAGGATGGGTAAGAGTAGAAGAAGGGATGATTAAGAGAATTTCAGTGATATACTTGAGCTTTAAATGTTTGAGGACAAGTATTATCTAAGTATGAGGGAATTTGATAAGTGTATAAATACTATTTAAAATGCGTTATTTTCTTCATACTTTGATTATTTTTAATGTGTTATATTTGCATATTAATTGAACTTTGTATTTTGTGGATTAGATGAAGGAGTTAAATCAAAATGGATACAATTTAATAAATTTTAAAAGAGAAATTGGAGCTCAAGGAATTCACCAGTCCAAAGTGAACGTTTCTTAAGACATGGACATGCCTGTGTCAGATTAATAGAGATGGATTCGGAAGATTGGACCGAGCACAATAAAATGTTTAGAGGTCCAAAAGGGGGAAAAATAGAAAAAGAAAAAGGAAAAGAAGATTTTGGATTTGGAGGCTGCCGGGCCGTACGTGAATGCTTTGGGGACGTTTTGGGGCAGAGAATTGGATAATTTATGCTCTGGGGAATAGAAAATTACTAAAGAGATAGATAAAGCTCCTACTAAGTAGCTTTACCGCTCACGTGACGGAGATCTAACAAAAGTGGCCTCCCTATTTGTAGTGTTGCTTTTGTTAGATTTCCGCCACATGAGCGGTAAAGCTCCTTAACAGAAGATAGATAAGGCTCCTTAACCGGACTCCTGGGGAAGAGTAGACGTGGCCAAGAAGAAAAGATAGAAAAAAATTACTTTTGACTTAGATTAGAAATTTCATCATTCGGCAGGGGAACTCAAGGTGGGAGCAAAGTTTGGAAATTGACAATTCATTCTACATGTGAACTTTGGTGGAAGAATATTTGGTGATTTTTCTCTAATTAACGGATAGCAAATTTACTTTTTCCAGCACAAAGATTATTAAAGTTTTGATTATATGACAATTGTGAGATAGAATTAATTTATTATATTCTTTATTCTTGCCTTATTTATATATTTCTCGTGTTTATAATATTATTTTTCTAACTAATTATTCGACATGCACGTTGTGTAATTGTTGGAATAATATATTGTCAATTAGAATTCTAGATCCGTAATTGTTTAGAAATTCTGACATAAGTGCTAAAATAAAAAATTGGATATAATTAGGATATTCAATCCATGTTATAGAAATATATAACTTAACTTAAATGGATCGATCGTATCTTTTCAATAGTTAGAATTGGTGGTCTTTCTAGCGCTTAATGTTGTTGAGAAATTAAATCCTAAGAACATTTATAGGGTTTGTTAGCAAACGAAATAATCAATGAACGTCTCTTAATTATCGAAAAAGTAAAGAATGATAGGTTATTCGATTGTATCAATAGTCATAACCAATTTAGAGAAAGAATAAAGGGTTTTATATTTGCATCAATGATCAATTGTTGGAATCAATTCTAAGATTATACCTTGGGTTGGATATTTGTCACACGTATTATTTTCTAATCAATCTACATTTTTAGAATTTTTGCACTTTGAATAATTAACTTAAATTTACATTTTATTTTAGTTTATCTTATTCATCAAGATCAAAACCCCCCTTTTAATTTAGTTATTTTACTTTTGAAAATTTAAATCTCACCAATCTCTATAGATGCGACATTGCTCACCACTACTACAGTTTTTATAATTTTAGAGCAAGTTTATTATTATTTGTTGTATTCGACATCCACCAGCAGTTCTATGTTGTCGATCTCCTGGGTTACGAGTCACGGAGGTTTAAAGATCTTGATATATGATAAAGATGGACAACACAGCAATTCTACGATCAATGTGGTTTATAGGGAAGTGTTCAATAATTTTGGTTAGGTCGGTTTATTTTTCATATCATTATAGAGAATGCACTTTTATATTCTTATTATATGTTTTACATTAACAGATCATTTATTTTCATTTTATCTGGTATTTGCAAATCATTTTTTTCCAGATCGGTAAATACAGACTTTGAAGTTCTTCCAACTCAATCTCATGTCATGGATTTATCTCTGCACCTATGGATTCAATTAGTAGGTAGCACCAGTTTGATACGTTTCATTGTATATCCTTCTCTTTTTTCGTTTTACTACAAAACATTTTTATATGTTAGGGTTGTATTATATACTAAGATCATAATATTTCTTCTATGTGGTTTACTATGTGGAATATGTTTCGGTTAAATTATAAGTTATTCCTCATGTGTTTCTAGATTGTTATTTGGTTTCCAATAGTATTTTTAGTCTTCTATAATTTGGACTATAAATCTTTTATAAGTTTTTTCTCTCTTCCTTGTGATGATATGTTTATTTAAATTATCATGTTTCGTACTTTGGTCAAAACTTCTTTATGGATTTTGGTCAAAAAAAAAATTCTATATGGATTAAATTTTTTCGTCGTGGTCCTGTTCAAAATTATGTTAGCTTTATTCCCTACCCTTGGAATGCTAAAAGCATTAATTTTTTATTTAATGGTGCTAATTACAATATAGGCGTATTGTGCATATAAAAAGTGATTATATCATTTTTGTTTATATAATTTTTGTTCATTTCTATGTTTAGTTAAGCTAATACAGTGGACTGAGTTAATTCTATTAAGTTTTCATGGTTTTATAGCTGGCTAGAAGTACTTGTTGCAGTGAAGATTGTAAGATATTAAATATTTTGGATAATTTTTATATGTTTCTAGCCCTTATGAATATATGAGTTGTGCAGTTGTGGTTTATCCGAATTATCGGTTGACTGTTTAATGAAGCAGGTTGTGTAGACTCTCATATTTCTATGAGTCATTTATGTATTCTATATAATTTTCATTTAGGTGTTCTTCATTTACTATTTTAACTCTTTTGATATATTCTTCACAAAATATATTGTCGTAATAGTTGAATTATTTGATATACTGAGGTAATTTATTTATTTATTATTATTATTTTTTTTTACGTTTTGTAATATGTGGTGATAGATCTGTATTTTAATTGTTACATAACACCGTGTTGACTTCATTTCTCTGCATATATGAGATGCTATTGTGCAAATATTGGGTAATGATGCAATTCACATTGGGATGGTAAAAGAACTCCAACCCGTTTACAAATTTTTTGCCCCCAAGTGTTGATCATCTAAGATCTATGTTCTATGAATGTTTTATGGATTAAGGAGCAGCATTTGTTGCTTTATTCTTCTTAGCTCTTATATTCATTTATCATTTAATTTAAAAATTCTTTGGTACATGGTATTTAAAACAATGTCTTTTTCCTTTATATTTTTTATCACCACGTAAATCAAAATAAAGAACACTTGCCGGGTGTTTTGATCTTACATTTTATGTTGAGAATGGTATTATAGTATTCTTTGATGGTTTTTTAAATGAAATTATATACTTTAAGTATGCCCTTCCTCTTACTTTTACAAAGGAATGTATGCCCCATTACTTGTGTTACCTCCTTTGCAATTATGCTTTACCATATTAATATATTTTCGTTAGATTCTTAGTGACATGGAGGAAAAAAAAAAAGGTGTATTCAACTTCATGTCAAATTTTGGCACAACTTGGTTTGTATCCTATAATTGATACAAATTTTAACACTTTTTTGAAATGTGCTTTTGAAATTTTTGATCAACGAAATGTTACGTTGTTTGCATGCTGAGTGTCAAACAAAAAGAGAGCCAGGCAAAGAAGAAGAGTAGCAGAGAAGTCATATTCTTTAAAATAGCACTTTATGATATTTCATTTCATTTAATTAATCTTTTGAAAAGGTCTAGGCTGCCAATTTGCTTTTCTTCTAGAAGCAAGCAGTTGCAACAAATTCGTAGATATTTTAATTTCTTTTCCTATTTCTATAAATTTATTTTAGAATCTAGAATCTTCATCAAGTGTATATAAATAGAGTCACTGTACAGTATTATGATTGATTGAATACAGAAAATATCCTTTTACCAAATATTGCAATTTATTACTTGGTATCAGAGCATAGTGGCCTACGCCAGTGAAAATCAGAGCTCCTTCAATTCAGCATTTACCCAGCAAACTATAAATCCTATTCTACCTTCTATTTCATCTACCAATCTCACATCCACTCCTCCGATTAAGCTGGACAAAAATAACTATTTGCTATGGAAAAACATGGTCATGCCTATAATCAGAGGTCATAACCTTGAAGGTTTTCTTCTGGGAACCAAGCCATGTCCACATGAATTTATTGCAACTCAAACAAGTGTTTCACCAAATGAAGCAACCAATGGTGCTGAAACTAGAGGAACACATGAAGCAGATGTAGCTGCTACCATCGAGCTTTTTTAGAATCTTGACTATTATAAATATATCAGTACTGATCAATTACTCATGGGTTGGCTATACTCTTCGATGAACCCAGAAGTTGCAGTTAGAGTCATGGGTGCATCATCATCAAATCAACTCTAGAAAGCCATAGAGGAAAGCTATAGAATACTCAACAGATCTAGGATTGTGTTTCTAACTAGTGAGCTACAACGAGCAAGGAAAGGAAGTCAGAACATAGATCAGTATCTTAACAATGTTAAAATGATAGCAGACAATCTGGCCCTGGCTGGAAGAATCATACCTCAAGCAAATCTGATTACTCAGGTACTTTCAAGATTTGATGATGAATTTACTCTTGTTGTTGTTCAAATTACCAGTGGAGAGTCTGTTACGTGGCATGAACTTCAGTCTATACTAATGACATTTGAAAGTAGACTAGAATACCTAAACACAGTGAGATCTGGCATTGGTTCTGTGAATTTAACTAATGCATTAGCAAATGTGGCTCAAAGATCTGGATCAAACAACAGATGTGGAAGACCAAGCTACAGAGGTTCTAATTACAGAGGAAGAGGACGAGGCAGAAATAATAACTATGGAACAAATTCTGGAAACAGGAACAGTGATCTTCAAGGACCATGTCAAATATGTGGCTATACAAATCATTTTGCAGCTCAGTGTCGCAACAAATATGATGGACGATACACGCGATCCAAGCCAAATCAAAATTACTCTAAGAATCAAGGACAAAATCCATCAGCTTACATAGCCACACCAAGCAGTGTCACAGATCCAGCATGGTATGTTGACACAGGTGCTAGTCACCATGTTGCTGATAACCAGGAAAAACTTCAGAATGCATCAAATTATAATGGTATGGATCAACTGATGATAGGAAATGGTAAGACTCTTGTAATTACTCATACTGGTAATGTTGAATTTACAGCTGCTACCAATCAGAAATTACAAGCTAGAAATATACTTGTGGTTCCTAGCATCAAGAAAAATCTTATAAGTGTTTCTAAGCTGACTGCTGATAATGATATATTTATGGAATTTCACTGTGACTGTTGTTTTGTGAAGGATACTCAAACGAAGGAGACTATGATGCAAGGGAAGCAAACTAAGGGTCTTTATCAGCTGGATTTGAAACCAAAAAATTCAAAAGAGTCACAAAGTCAGTACTGCCTTACAACAAAATCAGTTTCTTCTCCAGTCCCTGTTACATTTTCTTGTCCTAATTCCCTATAAAATTTAAGAACATGGCATAGAAGGCTAGGACATATCTCAAATTCTATATTAGCCCATGTTCTTAAGCAATGTAATCAAAGTTCAAAAATCAATAAACATGATTTGTTATGTGAAGCCTGTCAATTGGGAAAATCACATTCTTTACCATTCAAAACATCTACTTCTATTGCTTCACAGCCACTTGAAATCATTCACACAGATGTCTGGGGACCAGCTCCATTGAAATCCACAAATGGATTTAAATATTATGTTATTTTTCTGGATGACCACTCTAGATACACTTGGATTTATTCTTTAAAAGCCAAATCAGAAGTTGTTCGAATTTTCACACAATTTAAAACTCTGGTTGAAAACAGATTTGAAAACAAGATCAAAATTTTTCAATCTGACTTTGGAGGGGAATACAGACCTTTGAATGACCTAGCCAAACACTTTAGGATAGAACTAAGATACTCTTATCCATATATATCATCCCAAAATGGCAAGGCAGAGAGAAAACACAAAAGTATTACTGAGATGGGGCTAACCCTTCTTGCTCAAGCACAAATGCCTTTATACTATTGGTGGGAAGCCTTTCAAACAGCAGCCTACACTATAAACAGATTACCTACCCCTGTCCTAAAAGAAAAAACACCCTTTGAAGTACTTTACAAAAAACCTGTGGATTATAATTTCCTAAAAACTTTTGGGTGCAGTTGCTATCCTTACCTAAGACCATACCAACATCACAAATTAAGCTTCCACTCAGTAAAGTGTGTTTTCTGGGTTATAGTGGAGAACATAAAGGCTACAAATGTCTCAGTCCAGCAGGAAAAATCTATGTATCTAGGCATGTGGTCTTCCATGAATCCATTTTTCCATTTGAAACTAGTTTCCTAAACAAATACTCCACAAACTCAAATAACACACAAGTTATACTCTACAATCTTCCTTACTGTGACATGAATCAACCAGAAACAAATCAGTGATCTGAAAACTCCCAATCAGAAAATATTCAGTCACCAGCTGATGATGATCCTTAGGAAGCAAACAAAGCAACAGAATCAACTTCAGCAAGTGTTCCTGAACAAATAACAGCTCATGATGAGGAGGAGTTGACAGAAAATGATTCACAGCAAATAAATGAAATCATACAGTCAGAACCAGCAAATAATGCTCAGATTAGCAGGTATGACAATCAACATTCTATGATTACTAGAAGTAAAGCTGGTATTTACAAACCAAAAATCTATGTTGGCAAGGTTGTTAAGAGTATTCCTGATAAAGTAGAAACAGAACCATTTTGTGTGAAGGAAGCATTTCAGATAGATGTTTGGAAAAGGGAAATGCAAGATGGATATAATGCGCTTATGAAAAATAAAACATGGGAGTTGACACCTCCATTAGAAAATCAGAAAGTAATCAGCAACAAATGGGTCTTCAGAATTAAGTATCAGTCTGATGGAAAGATAGAAAGGTATAAGGCAAGGCTTATGGCTAAGGGCTTTCTTCATACACCTGGAGTTGATTTCAAAGAAACCTTTAGTCTAGTTTTAAAAACTTCTAAACTTAGAGTTGTTCTAACCTTGGCTGTATCCAAAGAATGGGAAGTGAGACAAGTTGATATTAATAATGCCTTTTTTAATGGGAAAATTGAAGATGAAGTGTTTATATGTCAACCTGAAGGCTTTGTGGATGCTTCAAAACCCAATCATGTATGCAAGCTAAAAAGGGCACTCTATGGATTAAGACAAGCCCCTCGGGCTTGGTATGATAGCCTTAGAGGAGCTTTAAAAGACTGGGGTTTCATCCAATCAGAAGCTGATAATTCTCTTTCCTTATATTTTGGTGACAAAACAGTGATCTTAACCCGGGTTTATGTGGATCCGATCTGTGATTACAGGGAATAACATACACAAAAATCAGGAATTCATTACCAAGCTGAACAAAAGGTTTTCCTTAAAAGACATGGGAGCTTTATACAGATTCTTGGGAATAGAGGTTTATAGAGATGGTTCAGGAATGCATTTAACACAAAAGCAGTATACTCTTGAACTATTGAAAAGATTTGATTTCCTACGTTTGAAACCCTCAGAGACACCCATGGCAACTGGAAAGATTTTGTCAAAAAGTGATGGAAAATATCTGGTAAATCCAGGTCTTTACAGAAGTGATGTAGGAGGATTACAGTATCTAACACACACAAGACCTGATTTAACCTATGTTGTCAACAAGTTGAGCCAATTCTTGCAAGAACCAATAGATATGCATTGGCAGGGAATAAAAAGGTTATTTAGATATCTAAAGGGAACTTTTGATCAAGGACTTTGGATACAGAAAGCTGAAAACTTGCACATAACAGGATATGTAGATGCAGACTGGGCATCATGCCTAGATGATAGAAAATCTACAGCTGGCTACTGTGTTTACATTGGTGACAGTTTGGTGTCTTGCTCAGCAAAGAAACAGAGTGTAGTGGCACGCTCAACCACCGAAGTAGAATACAGAGCCTTAGCTCATGCTATTGCAGAAATGACTTGGTTGCAGTCATTGTTCAAAGAGTTGAGAATTGAAGTGCCTACTCCTATACTATGGTGTGACAATCAGAGCGCTAGTGCCCTAGCTGCTAACCCAGTAGTTCACGCACGCACCAAACATATAGAGCTAGATGTACACTTTATACGAGATAGAGTTTTGAACAGACAAGTGGAAATCAAATACATACCTTCCTCTGATCAAGCTGCAGACATACTGACGAAGCCGCTGTCAATCTCGAGACACAAGTTCCTCAAGGAGAAATTGATAATTTCAAAACCCCCTTTCAGTTTGAGGGGGAATGTTGAGAGTCAAACAAAAAGAGAGCCAGGCAAGGCAGAAGAGAAGCAGAGAAGTCGTGTGCTTTAAAATAGCACTTTATGATATTTCATTTCATTTAATTAATCTTTTGAAAAGGTCTTGGCTGCGAATTTGCTTTTCTTCTAGAAGCAAGTAGTTGCAACAGATTCGTAGATATTTTAATTTCTTTTCCTATTTGTGTAAATTTATTTTAGCATCTAAAATCTTCATCAAGTGTATATAAATAGTCACTGTACAGTATTGATGATTGATTGAATACAGAAAATATCCTTTTACCAAATATTGCAATTTATTACTTTGCATGCTTCACTCTTTACAATCGGATGTGACTTTCTTTTAACCGTACCTTTACCCGCACAACGCACAAGTGTTAAACTAGTATTAGTAGTAAACCTCAACAAGCTAAGGTTTTGGAATAATTCTTGCTCTTGGATTGACAGATGCCTTCATAAATAGAGTGTATTTTTGCTCTTGGATTGATAGATGCCTACATAGATAAAATGTATTTATGCGTTATGAAAGGAATGGCAATTCTAAACTCAAAACCCGATACCTGTAGGCACCCACCCTACTAAATATTGGGTTGGGTACGGGGTCAAGATCTCGCCTCAAATTCTTATCGGGTCGGCGACGGGTTGTGGCCGTCCCGACCCGCCCCAAACCCAATACTCGATAAGAATTTTTTTTAAATTATAAACAAAAAATTTGATATAAAAAAAGGAATAGTGAGGAGCCGTTACCTGAGTTCCAGCCTTAAATCAACAAGGCACACCGCTTTGGCCATTAATTTTTTTAGCTAATCCAATACTAGGTCAAAATTTGAATTTCCTTACAATAAAAAATAAAATTAAGACAACACAAGTTAATATATACACTGATTTTTTGATGTTTTATTTGAAATGTGAACGGTTTTTTTTATGTTGTTTCTAATTTTTTTTTTAAAAACATTTTTTAAAATGTTCTTTACATGGCGGGTAACGAGTAGTTTTCTTATACCCGCATCGTACCCGATTGATTTGGGTACAAGACGGGGATTTCCTTAACGGCCGGGTACAGTGGAAGGCATACCCGCCCCGTTGCCATCCCAATCTATGATATATGCAATAATATGAATATGACATATTTCGTTAGCGGTGTACCTTTCAAGATCCACCATTTGCATTTGCATGTAAAGAACCAATCTATTACTTCGACAGGAACCTTAAAAATGCCATTCTATTTCACTATTACAAAGATCACGCTAGAATAAAAGGATGTAACAGAGATAAAACCGCAACAAGTATTCACTCTAGTATAATGAAGTTTGTTCACCCTACTAGTGTTGATTGAGCAGAAACCCGGATTCTAATTCGCGTTCACTACTTTTGCTTAGCTTTTAATTTGGCAGATTCAGCGGCGGCCTTTGCAAGAGTTGTAGGTTTAACTACACTTTTAGGATTCAAAGCCTTTCGAATCTTAAACACAGCCCAAGCAGTCCCAATAGCATGCCCTGCTGCTCCAAACCCGTCATGCGTCACTTGCGCTGCTTGTTCTCCATACCTGTTATGAAAGCAAATTAAAGAAAGAACATACAATCCAGAAGGAAAATGAAGTCCCAAAAGCCCAGATTTTCCGTATAGATAAGTTGTAATGCGTGGCAAGAAGAGGCACAACTTGTGAGAACGGAAGTTCCAGTTTCACATCTAAGCTTAATTTTAATGTCAAAGAAATTACTTATTTTCAGATTTGTGACCATGAAAAATTATAATTACATTATATGTAGGTAACCTGTCTAAATGTAACGAGACATGGTTAAGTATTGGTATCATATGATAAAGGGACCAAAAATGGAGATTAGCAGTTGGGAAATCTCAAAGAAGTACGGAATTCTGTTTTGGAAGCATTAGAACAATTACCTCTGTGAGACAAGGCCAGTTGTTACAACTGAAGTAGTCGACATCACATTTCTTCCAGCAACTTCAACAGCATCGCAAACCTTGTCTGTCGAGACACATCATACAGAACACCGTGAGTAAAAAAGGTGAACCATTCATATAGCATCAGAACAAGAGAAATTGATGACCGAATAAAAGCGCACAAGGCAAAACTATTAAACTCGAACATAACCTTTGCACTATATCGTTTTTGTATGATGATGCTATATTCTTTTAGCAGAATCACATTAATAACATGGAAAAATTTCACTGCCAATAAGTCATTTCTTATTTGTTCTGTGTTTCCCCTTCTAGAGTTGAACAACGGACAAACAAAATTAGAATAGAAAAGGCAACGACAAATAAATAGAAACAAAACCAAGAACTCTTGTAAGAAAACCATTGGCAAACAGTAAACAATTATGCAGCATGCATTATGCGATCTCCCGATCTCCAGCCATACTTGTGGCGGGACCCACATGCGAGGTTTCCAATGATCACCCGCCACGTGTGCGTCCCACAGGATTATGGCCAGAGATCATTTTTATGCATTATGCTTGTGAAGTTCTCCTACTCCTTTGGATGTTTGTGCCTATAACTAGATCGAGCATTATTTTATGCGAGTCTGGGGAGTGTTTGTACTAACAAAAATGTCATAAGTCATAACAAACTATCTTTAACCCATTTCCGGCAATTGATGGCACAATAATGAACCACTTGAACAAGAATGTGGAGCACAGGAATGTACAATTAAGTATCAAAAGCCATCAGTAAAATGAAAGGAAAACATACTGAATCCGTCCAAGGAAGCAAGAACAATTTCTCCGGGAAGAAGGCTGAAGAATTTCTGTCCCACTTTAGAGTTTGCAACTGAACTTGCGAAGAACCCCGAGACTTTCACTACCCCAGACAGTAGTCCAGTTGCCACATCCTCCGACATCTTTGTCAACTTCTTAACCCTGAAAATTCAAACATTCCATTATAATACAAACATAGGCAACAAATCAATTTTTTGTGAAAAAAGTTAGAATGGGGAGGAGGAGAGAATACTAAAAATAAGGATTATGTTTGGAGCCATTTCATGGATCTCACAGTACCACAAACCAACCCAAAACCTAATCCTTACTTATAGAACTAGTCCATATGACCATAAACTCAATTTTCAAACATCTTTCCAATTTCACCTCCTACGTAGGCACAAACAAGAACACATATCGAGGGGACACATACGACTCCCTAAAATTGAAAACTACTAATGTCATTGAAATTAACTCCCTAAAATTGTATGTTGTAGGATAATAGTCAATCCTAAATTCTTTAACAAGCACATACAACGGATTCTGGAGACACGAAAAAGATCTTCTACCGATGGATTGGCCAATTATTATGCCTCCTATTGCCACACGTCTCTTGATTTCTACATATCAACTGGTGCCCCAACTTTTTGGTAGGAATGCAGGATTGTATATGGGCATAATGTAAATCCAAATAAGCATATTATTATCAGAGTTTTACATGGTTAAAGAACAATAAAGATCAAACCTTTTCATTCTCCTCAATGCCTGAGGACTAATCTCCGTCTCTGATCCCTTTCCCATTCTCTTCTTCAAGAACTCATTCCCCCATTTGAGCCTATCCACAGTAACATCCCCACACCACAATATCCCCTTCACCACATGCCCTGATCCCGCCGCGATCATCCTCGGTACCCTTCCACTGTAATCCTCCACATTTGGAGCCAACGTGGTCCAATATGCAGCCGCAACCTTCTCCACCTCCTCTTTCTTCTTCACCTCTTCCATTTCCTTGGGAGACACATCCTTCGCCGCCACCCACCACCCCAGCTCCACCCCCGCCGCCGCCTTCTCCACATTGAACAAGCTGTACTTCTCCAGAACCCCATCCAACTCCCTCAGCACAGCTTCCTGGCCCTTGGCCGCAATCGTCAGCCCGTAATTCAATATATTGTCGATTTCTTCACTACCCTCACTCGGGAGCCTCAGGGTGAAGAAGTAGTGGCATTCATCAAGCTTCACCGCCGCCTCGTCTCTCGCCAACGGCCACTGGATTTCATCTCCGACTCTGGCCATAACCGCCACCACGTTATCCCCTTGTTTCAACTGAACTAATGTAAATTCCCCATTCGCAAGCTCAACGCTATGCTGTTTATCAATCAGATGAACTATACAACCTGGGATTCTCAAAATCACTTCCTCAGAAGACTCGAAAGCAGCAGACCCGCCTTGTGATGTGTCGTCGTTACGGGTCTCTTCGGGTTCCGGGAAGAGATTCTCTGCCAAGCTTTCCATTTCGATAGTAGGGTACATCGATGAAGAGGGATTTCTATTGGGGTTCGAACGAAGTGGAGAGGAGGATTCTGGGTTGGTTTCGATTACTTGTGGGTAAAGAGAATTGGGTTTTCTTGGATTTTCGGAAGACATTTGTTGAGTATCTTGATCTGTTTCCAGATTCGTACAAGCACTAATTGATTACGGAAGAGAGAGGAACAGACGAGCCTCCCTAAATACCAGGATAAACTTAAGGTTTAAGGGAACGTGTATGTTCTTGAAGGAGGAGCTGGAAGCCCACGCGGTGCGAGATGGAGAAGCCGCGTTGTTACCGTGGAGGTGTCGGGAGTTTCCTGTTAACGGAGAAGATGAAACTTGGAGGACGACGCTAAGTTTTCATTTTCCAAAGCATATAGGTAATTTACACTTGACATCGCTAAGCTTTCAATGTTTAATAAATCTCGTCTCCAACCTTTATTTCTGATTTTCTCGGTCTACAATCTTTATGAAAATCTCTCTCCAAATCCTTACTAACAGTTTCTATTCGTGTTGAGTGTTGACCGTTATATCACTTGACATTTTTACACGAAAGAAAAAGGGAGAATAAATAAAAAAAAAAACTAGTATTTTAAAATTCTAATGGCAATCCTTCTTTTGCTGTAGCCTTCTAAACTCTTCGCATTATCTCTCTGAAAAATTCATACACAAGCAAAGACTAAACCAATATTGATTCTCGTCACTCTACTGGAAATTATTTTAGAGAGAGAAAATGAAAGAGAAGAAGAGAAAGAAGGATAAAAGGAGGGAAAAGCGCGAACGCAAAGGTGTAGGTCACTAACACAAATCCTCGTACAAGAACATACGCATAGGAGGGGTAAATATTTAGAATTTTAAAATATTATCTTTTTATTATTATTACTATTATTATTATTTGTTTAATTAGATTGCAAGGGTAAAATGTCATTAACAAATATTTAACAGTCAAAACGGATGAAAACCGCTAGCGAGGACTTGAGGAGGGATTTCTTAAAAGTTAGGGACTCTAGAAACTATAAATAAAAGTTGGGGATGATATTGATTAAAAGTTAACAGGTTGGGCATGAAAGTTGTAAATTACCCCATATATATTATACACATACTAGTGTACAACTTGTAATGTACTAAGATTTTTAATAACCCACAAACTTCATGGTGCATCACACATGCCGATGAGCCAATGGCGCTACGCATGCTTTAGCTCGTCATGCTCGAGATTTTAGCAACCCATGCATTGTAACTTGCCCTCCCACTTGGTTGTCCCCTATTCTTGCTTTGGACGATTTTTCTGCTAGTGGCTCTAATGAAAAAAGAGAAAAAAAAGATTTTTAATAATGGTGATGATGAAAGATATATTTCTTCCGTCTTAAAAAGATAATCAAATATTTTATTTTCGCCCGTTTTATACAGATAATTCATTTATCATATTGAGCATGTATTTAATTTTTTATTTTCATATATACCCCTAATTAATTTATTGTTATTATTTCACATCAACTATTTCAAACAATCAATAAAATATAAAGAATGTAGAAAATTAAAGTAAAATTTAATGTTTCAACTATATTAATTATCACTTCTTAATATGTGTTATAATAACTACTAGATTATTTTTATAGGACAGAGGAAGTAACAAGTTGGGATCCTTCTTTGAATAACTAAGGGCTAATTAGAACATAATATTAACAATTGACTTCTTTTGATGAATAAGATTAATGATTGACAAGTGACAACCAAGCGTTTACTAACAAAGTCAATCAACAGCAACAATTAAAGAATAAAGCATAAAAATAAATAAATAAAACATGGAACAATAAATTTAAAGTAATTAAACACAAACAACCCCTAAAGAAAATATATAACAGTAAATAATCTTAACATCTCCTTCACTCAATGATTAATTGCCAGCAAAGTTAGCTCTAAAATCAATTATTATTTTATTCTGCTAATTCAAATGAAATATCATAATCCATACTGCATCAAATGAACTTTACCGGCGGTTGGAGAATTTTTGGTTCGCAACTTACCCATAATTACATGACTAATAAAAAGATATTTTGTTGAAGGCTTTGCTGACAGGATTATTTCTTTTTTCAATTACTATTATGAAAGATAATTGCAAAATTCACATTCCAAATTTGTGCCAAATTTGATAATGCCACAAATAAAGCATAAAAATAAAGCATAAAAATAAAGCATTAAAATTAAAATAAGATTAGTATGACAACAATGCCCAAAAGTGATATTGAAGTTTTAACGCATTGTTACTCCACAATGCCCAAAATAAGGACATGCAACGCTAGTAACACATATTACAAATAGAGAGAGAGAAAAAAAACAACAACTATTTAAGGAAACACAATATTAATGAAACACTAAAGTAGCATTAGAATATTTAAATAAATGTCTTGATAGGTTTACGCACTGAAACATATGACTGACAAACATACCCAAAATTCAATGTCGTCTCAAAATGAAATAGGAAAAATACAAATTAACATAATAGATGGATTCAACGCCCAAAATTTGTCGTTAGCAATCTGTTTCTTTGAACACACAGTATCGGACTCCAAACAAAGAGATCGGATAACTTAGATAATTTGTTAGAAACAGGAAAAGGGTTTAGAAACCTTTTTTGGTATTACACACACACACACACATATATATATATATATAAAAGATTGAGGTAAAGTTTAATTAATTAATTAATCGATTAAACCATAAAAATCTCAAGGAAAAAATGGGTGGCTAAGATAATTCTGACAGATTTAGAAACACAAAATGGGCAGGGAAATTATTAGAAAACTTTTTTGGTAATATATATGTAGATATATAAGGTTGAGATAAAATTTAATTAATTAATCAATTGACTATAATATAAAAATTTCGAGGAAAAAATGGACTGCTCAGATAATTCTAACGGATTTAGAAACATGAAATGAGCAGGAAAAATTTTTTTAGGAAAATTTTTTGTTATTTTATATGTTGAGATAATGTTTAATTAATTAATTAATCGATTATACCATAAAAATCCAAGGGAAAATATGAACGGCTCAGATAGCAAAAATCGGACAGCTCAAATAATTTGGATAGATTTAGAAACACGGATGACAAGAAAATTTTATAGGAAACTTTTTTGGTATGATCATATACTAGATTCTCACCTGCGTTGCACGAGAAGATATCAAATTAAATTATATCTTAACACTTTTTTTTAATGTAAAATTACATCTTAACATTAGTACGAAATGTTATGTGTTAATTACATTGAACTGCAATATTTCAATTATCTAATTGTTAACTAATGGTAATAATTATATTTTACTCGATATGAAATTCTACTAAGTAAACTCATTAGAAATGGTTAAAAGCCGGTCAAACCGGATACCCGAGGATACCCGACCCTATTAAGAAGGAGAATATCCAACTAAACGGGTAATTAGGTCAGAGATGGAATAAGAAAATCAGCCCGACTTGCTAATGGGCCGGGAAAGATTATCATAATTTTTTCTCATACTCAGCCCGTTTAATCGTTTCTTGTCAAAAATTAAAAATATTTTCCAAAAATTCTAACGGCTTGAAAAGTAAAAAGATAATGAAACTTATCAAGAAACCTTAGTAATTTCAATCGCAATAGTAATTTCATCTTGAAAACACCCCCGTATTTATAATACTATTTATAAGTAAAAAGTAAAAATAAAAATATATGGATATATACATAGGCCAATAAATTAATAATTATCCGGCCCAGCTCGTCCCCAATTTAAGTAAGAATGGGTATGGGGATAGGACCAAAAAAAAAAAAAATTATGGGTAGGATAGTGGGTATAGCATACCCGATCCCGACCCGACCCGACATATTGTCATTCCTAGACCTCGAGAAATTATACATTTTATTTTTCTCTGTGATTATACCATAATAGGAATTTTGTAAACTATGAAATGTTAAGTTAAACCATCTCTTTATATGGGTAATTTTCACTATAAATCCCCAACCTTTTAACTTTGTATTAACTTTGTCCTCATTCTTTTTTTTGGGGCCTACCAAGCTCCTAACCTTTCATTTATTGTCGTATTATATCCCTAACGTCACTTTTTGTCTTAAACTTTTCAATTTTTACCATTAACTCTATCAATGTGACTATTATACCCTTAATTCTTTATTTCCACTATAGGTCCATAACCTCTCAATTTTTATACAATTTTGTCCCCATCTTTTTTTGGGCGTATATGACCCTTAACCTTTCATTTATTGTCGCGTTATGTCCCTACTAGCACCTTCCGTCCTCAACCCTTCAATTGCTACTGTGAATTCCTATGAAAATTGCTACAAACACCTTTGGTCCATTCTAAATCTGCTCCTCTTCCTTTCATTACTGCCCGAATATAATGATTTTATTTCAGAACTTACCATCGAAGAGATGTCGTTTTGGCAACAAAAGAGGAAGGGGAAATTTTCCTTTTTCGTAAATATTTTGAAGCCCCTAAATTCGTCTTGCGATCCACAATTACTGGATCAGATCGGATTGAGACGGATAATAGATCGGGGCAAATTAAGGTGATTATCAAGGAGAGAGATAAGAACTTAAATTAGAATTAGAGTATTATGGGTATATTGGAATTTTTATAAATCAAAAATAATTTTTTTAGGGGTGAATCTACCCAATCCGTATATGCTTCGTGGTCTATGGTAGATCAGGAAATCCGATCCAGTTCGTCATACTGATGCTTAGATTGACATCTTTCTTCGACATGGATTTGATATCTATCAACACCGTTATAGATCAAGTTTTTTTCATTATTTCTGACTATTATCACTTAATTGTGTTAGAGTGAGTTAAATTGGGTGGACTTCTTATTTATATTGTTTTTTATTTTTTATTTAAATAATTAATATTATAATGATAATTTTGACATATATTAATAGTAAAATCAAAATGTTATGTACGAAAAATGTTAATACGGATATAACACAATGGGTTGGGGGTCCTATGTGCTAAAAAAGGATGAGGACAAAATTATACAAAAAATGAAACTTTGGGACCTATAGTGAGAATAAAGAATTAAGGGTATAATAGTCATTTTGATAATTGTTAATTGTGAAAATTGAAAGGTTATGGACGAAAAGTGGTGTTATGAACATAATACGATAATAAATGAAAAGTTAGGAACTTAGTAGACCCAAAAAAATAATGACAAAATTGATATAAATTTGAAAGATTAGGGATCTAGAGTGAAAATTACTCTTATTATACACAAAAGAAGCAACCTAATAGTATATAAAAAAAGAATAATGCTATATAGCACCAGTGGTGCTTGGCACTAGTCTATGTAGCAACCAATGTGGCATGAAATGATAAGTGGAATTAAATGAATGAATAAAGCACCCACTTAATTCAACTTATTATTTAATGACACCTTGATATGGTGCCAAACACTAGTGGTGCTAAATAGTATTACTCATAAAAAATAATTAAAAATTAACACATCAATAAAAAAAGGAAATAGTCTAACACAAATGATGAAATACTTCCTAGGTAAGATATCGCTCGTTAAAGCGCTTTCACACTCACGTCAACCGCCGAGACCCGCATGCGCGTCTCACACCTGCGCATTGACGCCTTGGATAGTTTGTTCAATCCCAGCAAGTGGAGGGTTCGAAGAAGAGGAATAAGGATTTTTTTGTGCACGGATACGAGTCGAACAAACACAACCCTTCCAGGTCGATATATATATTAAAATTTTGAATTAAAAAAATAAAAAAAGTTGAATATAGATACATCTATTAAAATACCTAAGAAGATAAGATATATATCTAGCATAAGATAATATATACATCTAATATACAATTTACCATATAATTACCTAATATATAAGAGAAAATCTAAAATGACTTTCACCTAGACATTTTTAGAGGGAAAAATGCGATACAAAGGTACAACAGACTAATTTCCTTATATATAATAATAATTATAGTAGTAGTAATAGTTGTAGTGGTGGTAATAATAATAATAATAATAATAATAATAATAATAATAATAATAATGACTATACCATAAAAATTCCAAGGAAAAATGGATGGCCCATAATAATTTTGACAAAACACGAAATGGGTGGGAAAATGTTTTAGGAAACTTTTTTTTTGCTATTTTTTATGTTGAGATAATGTTTAATTTATTAATTAATTGATTATACCATAAAAATCCAAAGGAAAATATGGAAGGCTCATAGAACAAAAATCGGATGACTCAAATAATTCAGACAGATTTAAAAACACATAATGGGCAGGAAAATCTTTTAGGAAACCTTTTTGGTATTATATATATATATATATTATATCTATTAATATATAAGTGCATTTATCTTTTTCCCGCCTATTTGCTCTACGGTCACTCTCGTAGTGAATCTTTTCTGCGGTAAAGTTTTGATTTATGACAAGTTTTTTTATTAACATATTTTATTTCATATTCGTCTACAACTTTCCCTTCTCAGACTTCCGCGTTTTTCTCTTTACTTTTATTTTCTCTTTGTCAAATTATTGTGTTTTGATGTGATCATGTTAACTATAAAATTTTCTATATGAGTTTTGATTATGATGTCCACCATAATTTAAGCGGCATACTTATTTGATCTACATATTAATGTGTGCTCATAATTTCTCTATACGGTTGATGAATTTTGACACGATCTTTTTTGTTTGTAAATTACAATATGCAGATATTTATATTTTTTATTGATAAATTTGATTCAATTAGAGAGATGATATTTAATTGGCTCTTGATGAATGATTATTGGCTCTTGATGGAAGATGACGAGTTTATTTTAAGCATCACTAATAGTGATTATAAAGTGCTAAAAGAACTGAGAAGTATGTGCGTTTGTGGTGATAGAATTGGATACATAAATTTGATCGTGGAAAGCCAAATACTTAACCTATATATTATAATTATGGGTTGATTTGATTAAATCGTCTCCTTTAAATATTTGATCATTGGTCATATTAGTTCAATTAATGTATATTTGTATTTTTAGATTTTTTACAAAAGTACAAATATTGATTTATTATGTAACTGTCAAATAGATGTATTTTTACTTTTTTTTTTCTACCCGTGCAACGCACGGGTAAATTAACTAATATATATTAATTAATTGAGTTAAGTGGCTGACTGGCTGGTGCCATTTTCTTGCTAAAAGGCTGGTACCATAAGGGAATCAATGATGTCATTTTGCTGTCATTTTAGGCATTTTTTTAATTCCCCTTTTGTTTACGCCTTTTTGGTCTCTCTCTCCCCCACCCCCACCCCCAAAAAACTTTTGGCCCTTTATACGCTTCTATGCTCTCTCTCTCTTTCATCTTCGGGGAACCTCCGTCACCGTAAATCACCGTCTATAGACAAGTTTAATTTTGGATGTTTGGATTTGTTTTGGTTATTTGCACAGATATGATTCACCGTGTTTATTACAAGTATATCTATTTAAATTTGGTATTTTAATTTGATTATTTGCTTCTTCCCACTATCTTAAGATATGTGAATTTGTTTAAAATCAATTCCTTCCTACCCTTCTATATATCTTGCAGACTAAGTTTCTGTTTGATTATCTTTATCAAAATACATTATAATCTTTACCTACTATTGATTTGACTATTGATTTGACAACTACCTACTACTGATTTGAAAACTACTCTTTTATAACTGCAAATTTCAAACTTCTATTAAATCTACATAACTCATTTAACCTCTTTATAAATTCTCTTTATAAATAAACTACTATAAATTGAATCAAATAAGCGATAAATTGGGAATCCATTACTCAACATTATCGTCTTCATCGGCAGCCCTAAGTATCGGCCGAAACTAATGGTGGTCATTCCTCTATTATTTTCCGCATTCAATTTTAATGGATATTGACATTTCAAGAGAGTTGATTGGACCATTTGTGGGTGGCACTGTTGCTCAATTCCTTGGCTTTGAACACAAGTGCTTTGAACTCGGGTCTTATTTTCTTGGCAGCAGAAGTTGAGTTGCATCTCCCTCAATGAAATTGTTTACGTTTCTGGCCATGAGATTGAGTTTTCAATATTTAAGATTTCTTTCTGCCACCAATAGTGCTTAAAAATATTATTTATCAATAAAGTATAATAATTCTGCAAAAAAAAAAAAAAATTGCCCAAACTCGAGTTAAAGATTTGTTGCAACTTCTTGGGATTATAGATATTAAATCATAGGGGGAAAATATGTTTATTATATTTATTTTCTTTCCTTATTTTTTCCCATTTATTTGTTTTCATTTTCTTATTTACAATTTATCTTTGTTGATTCTTTTCCAAGTTGGTTTTGGGACATTATCTTCATTTGCGAGTGCAAAATTCCATATAAATTGTAAGAAAACTCATCACTTGGGTAAGCCTCTTACACAAATAGGTTCAAAGCTGCTTTGTCAAAAATTTCTTCCCCAAATAAAGTAGCAAAATTTTAATGATAAAATACTAGGAATATTAACAAATAAGAAGATAAAAATATCAAAAATGTAACTTTGACCACAAATTCCCTTCGTATCAACATTTAACTTGTGATGGGCGAAAAATGCCCTTTCCCTTGACTGCCACATTGTCAGTTGGTTGGTTGGGTGAACAGAGAACACATTGATATATAGCAATAAAGATTTGCCTACAGAATTTTTTGAAATTCAAATGCTAGCTGAACCACAAGTTTTTTATCCTTGATGTGCTGGCAATATACTAAAGAAGGTAGGGTACACTTTATCCAAAAACAAAGTGAAGTTGTGAGCGTCCGGTGATAGAAGAGTAGACGCCGACGAAGTGCTTCAGCTTGGTGTTCTAGACGATCACAATGCTACAACAATTAATCAATGTTATGAGTGTGTTCTTGCATAGTCGAACTCCATGATGATATCTATGGCACACAGTGCACGCAATTAGTTTTGATGGTCATATGTCAATATAATTAGTTTCAAGGCCTAAGATAACAATAATTGAAACACGGAATGTCACGTAATCTGCACTGTGAATACATGGATGCTTGGATTCCATTATCTGAAATGCAAGTGACGTAATTGACGATACTATCTGCCTTCAACAAATGCAGTGTTGTTATGTTTTATTCCACGTATTTAGAAAAGATCATGTAATGATCATGCAAAAGCAAAGATTATGCAAGAGCATATTCCAAATACCATTTTATTGAGACATCAGGCCACCTCAGGACTTTAATTTAGTCAATAGCAATGTGGATTACTTACTTATAAAGTTATGGCGAGTTAATTTTACAAAAATATCCGTGTGACAACCGAATTGAGATTATGTTAATTAGCAAACAATTAGAATCCACGTTAATAATTGTTCGTTATAGAGTTATGGTGAGTTAATTTTACAACAATACCCGTATAATAACTGAATTGAGATTATGTCAATTAGTAAACAATTAGAATCTACGTTAGTAATTGTTGACTATAAAGTTATGGCGATGATTATAGAGTTATGGCGAGCTAGTTTTACAACAATATCCGTATAGCAACTGAATTGAGATTATGTCAATTAGTAAATAATTCTAATCCACGTTGGTCATTGTGGCTTATAGAGTTATGACAAGTTATAAAGAAAACAATACCCCTATAACAACTGAATTGTGATTATGTCAATTAGTAAACAATTAGAATCTATGTTAGTAATTGTTGTTTAAACAGTTATGGCGAGTTAGTTTTACAACAATACCCATATAACAACTCAATTAAGATTATGTCAATTAGTAAACAATTAGAATCCACGTTAGTAATTGTTGCTTATAGAGTTATGGCGAGTTATAAAGAAAACAATACATGTATAACAACTGATATAGCGTATGTGTAAGGTAAATACTCAACTGATATATCATCAATTTTTGGTATCATCCAATTACACTATGTGTTAGCGCACATTTTTTTTTTTTTTGAATAAAGGGGCTTAATTCTCATTAGGCAAAGAGTCATTGAGTACATCATTTAATAACAAAGGATGCAGCCAAACTGCGGGAATATCAAAAATACATGGACTATTATAAGCTCTAGCTCACCGCACCAACTCATGTGCAACTGCGTTGGCTTCTCGTCTCGTGTGCTTCACCTCGAAATTATCACCCATGTGCATACAGTCCTTCACCAGCAACCCATACTAGGCAAGACCTTCCTCTTCACCTTTTAAAGCATCGACAATTGCCTTGGCGTCCACTTCAAAAATGATGTTGACGTAACCCTCTTCATACAGTCACCTCATAGCCTCTCTTAACACATACGCCTCCGCTTCCTTAGGTTGAAAGTTAGCCCAAAGGGTTTGCATTCGTCCCCTAATGAACTGTCCTTCCCCATCCCTAAGGACCATTCCCACTCCAATACCCCCTCCTCCATACGTAGAGGCATCAATATTGCACTTAAGAAATCCATTCCCTAGTTTCACCAGATCGGAAGAGCGTCGTGTACAGTTGGCTGTCGCACTCCACCATCATTTTTCCTAGCATCTCTCCATTCACATAAGGCATGCAGCCCATTGTTAACCACTTGTATAGGCTGTTTGCATTGGTTTCTCCATAATATGAGATTTCTTTGCTTCCAAATGGCCCAAGCAATCACCCATACTCTGCCTGCCTCATCCGAATCCATACTTTCCAGCTGCTCAAAAAACATTCTTTGAAGGTTTCATGTGTTCCATTACCCGACCGTATATGGATCAAGCTCCAACATTGTTTGGCATATGTACACTCCAAAAACGAATGCAGCCCCGTCTCCTCTACCACTTCACAAACCACACAGTCAGATGAGAGATTCATGCCTCGGTCAATTATCCTTCCCCTAGCAGGCAAGCAGTCTTGGCATGCTCTCCACAAGAAATTTCTTATCTTCAGCGGAATATTCA
>CAVNYN010270474.1:0-27221 GCA_963692815.1 Nyctanthes arbor-tristis
ACTCCAAAAACGAATGCAGCCCCGTCTCCTCTACCACTTCACAAACCACACAGTCAGATGAGAGATTCATGCCTCGGTCAATTATCCTTCCCCTAGCAGGCAAGCAGTCTTGGCATGCTCTCCACAAGAAATTTCTTATCTTCAGCGGAATATTCAGTTGCCATAATTTCCTCCAAGGGCCGTGGATATGCAAATTAACAAAAGCTTCATTTTCCTCCATGAGAAGTCGATAGCCCGACTTAGCCAAGTAGTTACCTTTGGCACTATAATGCCAAAGAAGTTTATCTGGTTGTGGAGTGGCACTCAAGGGAATGTTTTTTATTCGTACCACGTCTCTAGCAGTAAATAATGTATCCAGCAGTTCCAAGTCCGATTCTCTTCTCTGCGACATCATGAGACTGTGCACCCCTATGTTCTCCAATTTGGGATCTCCAATTGTGTCAACTTTGAAATGGGGATTATTTTTAATCCATGGGTCTTGCCAAACCTGAATGCTTCTACCATCCCCTACTCTCCAACGGGTCCCCTTTACTAGTAGCTCCCGAGCACTCCATATACTGCGCCAAACATAACTAGGACGATATCCAAGCTTAGAGGTCAGGAAATCCCCTCTAGGATAATATCTAGCTTTTAGTATTTGACAGACAAGAGCATCCGTGTCACGCCCCCAATTTTAACAATAGCAGAAGCATTTAAATATGTATCTCAATTCAAAAGCGAGGGGCGAGACTTTACAAATACAATTCAAATGTATTGAGACGCTTTCACTGCGTACTCTGATAATTAACTGTATTGTGGGCTACCCACAACGAAACTTCGGCCACACATCGAAATCTCAATCACATACATGTATCTTCTCCACCTTTGGGACAATCTAGCCATATACCTCTAAATTCCATACCTACAGGATTGCAGAAGATGGGGGGTAAGTACAAAGTACTCAGTGAATAACAATATACATTGACTCATAATGGAATGCAAGAAAGGCCATAGTACCACAAAGAAAACCATTAATATGTTCAAGTCGGGCCACCACTAGCTTAGCCCCTACCCGTAAGCACAATACACAAACATTCAATAACAATTCAAAATGGCCAAGACCACGTAGCAAGGCCATAGTACCACAAAGGATACTACAAAGCAAAGCAAACGGGTAGATAGCACCACTAGCGATGCCCAAAAGTAAGGGTCAATCATTTATCCAAAAACAAGTGTGCACACTTAGGTATCAAATGTCAAAGCAATACAATAGGAGCATGGGAAGCAATTACGCACAGTCAATTATCGAATACCACAGAGATTTAAGGAATGCACGAGTTTTGAAGAGGGGGAGAGCCAAGACACGTGTTACTCACTTTACATATTCCTCGAATAATCCTAAGTAGAAAGTGCTATTAAAGCCTTGATATTCCTCAATTAAAGCTATTTTTCAAGCTATAATCCTTCCATATATGGTAAGGAACCCTTTTCAAGTGAGAAACTAAATACTTGATAGGTTTTTAGGGTTGATCTTCTCCACCATTGCCAAGGTTGGACGAATTTTGGGGAGTTTGGGAGGCAAAGAGAGGTTGGTTGGATGTTTGAAAGACTAAGAGCCCAAATCGCTTATTTATAATAGTTATGATTAAGTTATTTTTAATAAATTTTAGGTTCCGTCAATCAAATCATGACACGTGGTTTATAATTAAGTCAAATTGCTCGGGAAGTCCTTATGCTTCGTGTTGCCTTATAATTAAGTCACTATACTTTGGTTTATGTCAATTAGAAACCAAATTCTTTCTTTAGCGTCAATTGAGTAATAATCTTTTAATCTTATAACGCAATTCAAGAAATCTTAAAATGCTATTGAAGTAATTCTTCCAAAATAGCAATTATATTGCTTACACTACAAGAAATTAAGTCATTTACCTACACATAAAATGGCAACACATGCTATGTATGGGTATTTAACCACACATAATTTTAACATGTGTGTGTAATTTAGTAAGTGTGTGTGTAGGTAAATGTTTTTAGCTACATTTAAATTTGGTGGAAAAAAGTTGCACTTTTAGAGATTGGCGGAAATTTGAAATTTTTTTAACAAAATTGATGTGGCATTTATTATTACTTACATTACCCACACATAATCACATATATTATTTATGTGTGGGTAATTCTCTAAGCATTATACACACTAGTTGCTTACATGGCTCGAAGGTGGTTCATAATAACAACTTATAGGATGATTGCAAAACCTTCTTTATATTACCTACACATAATTATAAATGTTATTTATGTGTGGACAATTCTTCAAGTTTTATATACACGTACTGCTTACACTACTATGTGACGCACAATCACCATAACTTATAGAATAATTGTAAAACCGTATTTAAATTACCTACACATAATTATGAATTTTTTTGTGTTAGTAAAGAATTATGTACGTTGGCATATGCGCACATACACTCAACAATTCTCAGAAACGTAAGACACCAAAACATGGAAATAAAGATTGTTCACACAGGCTATCTACTTTTAGTAGGCCAGGCCCACTATGGATGACAATTTAACCCACCGGCCCAATAATCCATAGGATCCGCCCCTAATAGGATCGCCTCGTTGCATCTAATTCGGTAACAGGGGTGGGATTGTCTACCCCGCCACGTGTTCGGGGTAGGTTTGTGTTAGGATAGACCTGTCCCATGAACCCGTGAACTTCTTTATTTTCTCTATTTTTAGTGTAAATTGAAATGATAAAATTTATAATAGCAATTGACGTACTTTAAGTTCAAATATGGACATCTAATCAAAAAGAAACTTCAATATTCCAACTAATCAATCTAATACTTGTTGGTTTTTTTTGAAGTTTCTATTACTTAGTAAAACTTTAAACTTTTAGATAGTAGTCCTGTGTCATTTTTCGGTCATCAATTTACAATATGTTGTGTATAACATTGATTAAAAAATAAATAAAAAAATTATCATTGGTGCTTTTGTGGGTCATGGTATGACCCGACCCGTGCTAACCTACCCCATGAATTCGTGGGTTTGGGGGCGATTAGGGGCGATTTCAAGACTTGTGGAGCCGGTCCATGGTATGAAATTTTCTAGAACAAAATAAAACTGAATACATAAATCAAAGAATTGGCTAAAAATAAAAAATAAACATAATATAATTTTAGAAAAGGATGATATTAGCAGTGACAAAACTACTGATTCAATTCGTCTCGTCGAGCTGCCTCAAAAGTTAGTGTCATGGTACAAAAAAAACACTCCATATGCAAAAGTTATACACTTCTTTGAACAATGTTAACCATATTGTTCCATGTATTAAAAAAATATTCATTCAAACTCACGTTAGCCATTATTTTCTTTTTCCAACAAAATTATCAAGACTTATATAGAAAATTTAAATAAAAAAACACACATAAGGCCTTAGGGAAAAAAAAGTTTAAAAAAATGATTAAAAAATTTATAATAGCCAATAGGACGGCAACTACAAACCAATGACCATATATCAAAATAATCATTCCCCCGTCAAAATCCTACATTCATGTCTCTACTCTCCAATGAAGACCAAGAGCAAGAACCCTGCCAGCCGACCTCCATCCATACATATCTCCGGTGATTTTGGGGCAAGACAAAATGCTAGTGACGTTAGGGCAGAAGCGAAACGCAATGGATTAGAGGAAATCCAGCGACAGGGTCTGATTTGCATCCTTCAATTTCTTTGTCGAGAGCTTCCTATTTATTCCAATGTAAGCAAATTGTTGTTGCGACTCATAAAAATTTGCAGAGAATTATATGTGGATTTGTTATAAATTGTTAATTAGGGTTTTTGGATTCAATTAATTGTATGAAAGGATTTAACTAAGCATTACATTGGCAAATGTTACTCCATGCTTCTGATTTTCTATTTAGTTGACTTCGTAAATTTGTTGCAATGACTTCTGTGCATGAGGTTTTCAATTTGCTTGGGCCATACAATTTAAAAATTATCTTGGAGCAAATGGGTGTTACTAGGAACTACTTTGATAAGTAAAAATCACTCTTGAGTAGAATATCAGAAAGATGCATCAAATATTGAAAATCTTGAATATCAATAACAACTCAAACTGCTTTCTTGATATACTAGCATTACCAAATTTGATAATAGAATAATTCTAACAAAGAATATTAGTGCAGAAATTCTGTCTTACTCTTAAGTGATCGTTTGGATTTGGGAAAAGTCTTTGAAGACAATTTTTCCTTCCAGCAGATGTTTCAGGATCTATATGTGGAGGCTTCCTAGATTCATCTTCACCAATCACCAAGCCATGTATCACTATACCTAATAAGAACAAACACTTATATTAGTTTTAAAAAATAATGAAAGTGAATTAGATAGTTTTATAGTTACGCACTTATGTATTAACTGGGATATAGAATGAGCCAAACAATGAAGTGGTGTATTATATAAAGACTAGCTATTACAGACTACAAAATGAGTTATAGCCTACAAAACATAGAGTACAGAGATGGATTAAATTTGAGTTTGATCTGAGTCTGTAGATTGAATGATTCTAAATTAGTATTTTCAAATAATTAGTATTATGGTCCCTATTTTTCCCCAAATTATTTTTCCTAAATTAAACCCACTTTCACATGCAAAATGATAACCTTCACTGTCAAATAATTGATTTGGGTACATATTTCGATTTAGGCTTCCTAAATTTATGATTAGGAGAATTATTGTTGATTTACCTTGCTATCTCTCTCCCTCTTATCTAGCAATTTCTTACGACTCAGCAAAGTCCATCACAATCACAGGTAAATTCATTCCTTTTGGTCCTCCGTTTTTTGTCCACCACAGCTCCGGTTGAGATCCACACACTACTATGTTTTGTTGATATTATATGTGATTAAATTTCTCTTGATAAGTTAAAATATGAAATTTATTTTCACTTTATGACAATTTTTCCCACTAGACATTGGCACCATAGGTTCCTTATAAAAGGCCAATAGGAATATGAAGACACAGTAGCAATTAAGGTACAATCATTAAATTCTCTTTTCACTGTTCTGTAAGGGGTAATTTTGTTATAGATTTCAATTTTCATGTATTATGTACTAATGATTAGAAATAGAAAACGATAAAGGTAGTAAAGATGCATATTGGTGGTCAATTGTCATGGCTAGGAAATATGGCAGCAGCCTCTTACAACTTCATACATCAAAATTTTCTAGGAAGCATAGAATTCAGTCCAATGGTTCATTTTCTAAATTAGTTCTTAAAGAAGGATATTCATTTGTTTTTCTATAAATATTGGTACTTGAGGGCTGAAGGATTGGCTGAGTTAAACAAATTTCTTGTAATTTCAAATCATTACTTTTAGACTAGGTGTTTATTTATCTTAGTAATGTTTAGAGTTTGTCTCAAGAAAATACATCCTTGCTTTGACGCTTAAGATCTCTTTCAATAAATGCTTCCTTGCAAAACTGAAAAAAATAAAGTTATCAGTGTTTTCTAGCATTTCATTGGTTAAAAGGATGATATGATGGTGAACATTTGCTTTATCCTTTTGTAAGTACAACTTGAAAAGCTGGATCAACAAAATTCATGAGTAACTGATTTGATCAATGGACTCGTCTTGTCTCCTCTTTCTCAATCTTATGCTGATTCATATTGGGGCACAGTTAGATCTCTGGTTTGTATTTTGTGCCGGTAAGGTACGTTTTGATTGATTTTTTAGCTTTAGTTGCTACTCAGTGGAATCTAACCAAAAATTTGATACAATGACTATTTGTTCCATTTTGAAGGATTGAAGTGGCATAGATAGAGAAAAGGCTGATGATTACATAAGAAGCTGCCAGGTATTTCTTGTGTCATAAATTTTCTAGCCATCTTCTTTGATACACAACCTGTTTTTTTCCCTTAATGCATCTTTCTCAGAACAATAATTTAGTTATTGAATACTGCTTGTGCTTTGCAATCATATGATGGTTGTTTTGGATTGATTCCTAGTTCAGAATCTCAAGGTGAGTGGACAAGGAAGTTCCATATTCTTTTTGCTTTGTTTTGCTCATGTGTTGCTTTTATGACCTTATATCAATCGTCTCCACATTTACCTGTCTTTATCAGTTGCTCGCATGCCTTTCTTAAAGTCATGTTGTTGATGGCTACTTGAGAACTGGTGCTGAGAAAAGTCATGTCTTGAAGGGGTTCAAATGCAATATTGTGTTGGAATTACCCTTCATTAATAACTCTCTTCATAGCTTGTTATTGATACACTTAATTGAATGATAATGCTCGCATAAATGTAGCTTATTTTGTCATATGTTATTATGTTATTATTATTATTTTTTAAGTAGTTAGGCCTAGTAACCTACACATGTGAAGAATCGCGAACTTTTTGTTCGATGCTCTAATTATCTTTCAAAGAATGGAGCTAGTATTTTCTATAGGTTTCTTGTTCGACCGGCGATATTAGTGTTTCTCATAGTATCATGCTATCAAATTGAACTGTAGTACATGTGTATACTGAATTTGTAGAATTTTGATCCACTTCCAATTACGAAAAATATTAGATGATTTTGTGATCTTGATATTACTTGTTTTATGTGGAGAAAATGAGATTTCAAAAGAGAGTTATTGTGACTTCTATGATCCCTTTTTCTTTATTTTTTTCCTTTGTTAACAATTTTATAAGATTTATTTTGTTGAGTTGCATGTTTGAACATTCTACGATCTAATGGATGTCTACCCAAATGTGTTGAACGCATTCAAGAATTTTTCTAGAATGAAGATTTTTTTCCATTTGAAGAAGAAGATGTTGCCATGGGTATTTAGTCGAATTTTTCTTTGATAGAATTGAGGATTTTTCTCAAAGCATTGTGGTTAGCATTAGTTCATTTTTCTTTAGAGCTTATTACTCTTAATTAGTAATTGGTTAGAATATGTAGATTTGTTTATTTTGACAATAAAATAATAATAAAAGTTTTGACTCTTTTTTTTTTTCCATTATATTTGTCTATTTATGCATATTTAAAAAATAATATTGCACATGAATTTATATTTTTTGCAAATGTTATATTTATGACAAAACGAAAATGTTATTTAAAATATATATTATAATTAAGGAATGCTATAATCAATAAATGTAAAATAAAAGGAAAAAAAATTATTACTCACACATGAAGATATTATTAGCTACATATAAATATGGTTTTATCCACACAATCTTAGTTTACCCACATATAATTTTAGTTTTTACCCACCCATAATAAATTACATGTGACATGCCATGTGTGATGGCACATCATCGCCAACTTGGTTGCCACATCATCACCCATGTCATTGTCCACATTGTCATTACATACGTGTCAGTCACATTACCCATATATAATATAATATTTGCTTACACATATATGTGTAAGTAATAGTATAAGATTTATCTACACATAAACCTATGTGTGGGTAAAAAATTTTCTCTACGGACTGATAGCCACACTTATTGACATTTACATTATGTGTGGGTAAAAACATTTATTCACACATAATTATATCTTTACCCACACTTGCATGTGTGGGTAAAACCCCTGTGTTCTTGTAGTGTTACTTTAACTTGTAGAAGTTTACGGGATGTTACAATCCAATTCATTGATTAGCTTCCATCCTTGTTTCCCTAGCAAAGCCAAGTTAAATGAATACAACTCGCGGAATCCGATGCCACCAACTTCTTCTCTAACACACGATTTGTCCCACCGTTACCAGTTTATGCCTTTTTGACCCTCTCCTCTTCGACTCCACCAGAATGAGTTCATAAGTCTTTGTAACTCATCACACAGTGTAGTTGGAAGCAAAAAGATAGACATGGTAAATGTAGGGATACCCTGAGCTGCCGTTTTGATAAGAATAGTTCTTCCCGCCTTAGAAAGTAGCTTACCTTGCCATCCTTACACCTTATGCCAAACTCTATCCCTTAGAAAGGCAAAAATTTCCTTTTTCTTTCTGCCTATCATAGATGGGAGTCCCAAGTATCTCCCAGTGTTGAGAGGCACCTCTACTCCAAATAAGTGTGATATTCTATGCTTCAACTCCCCATGCACATTAGGACTGAAAGATATTCTAGATTTATCAAAGTTAACGGCCTGTCCTGAAGCTTCCTCATATGTGTTAAGAATGTTTTGCATAACTGCACTTTCCTCCTCAGTTGCTCTGAAAAAGAACATATTGTCATAAGCAAATAGCAAGTGTGATATGCTGGGAGCAATGTGTTAGCGCACTTATAACTTTATTTTCGCACCATTATTCTGTTACACATCGTTACATAGCACTGTGTTATGGGCGAATGCAAATAATTATATCCAAGTCAACTATCTATTTATTTTTTAAATGTGGATTTTGGTCATTTGTTGAGACAATAATTATGAAGTGCTACTATCTTAGGGTATCATGTTTCAACAAGCCATAATCATACACTATATGGCCAATTCCCCAAACCACTTACAAATCTCCAAACCGCTGAGAAATCCCTAAACTGCTTACAACTCACCAAAACCGTGATTCCCTTCATTTTATCTATTATAGTACCTACCCACGTAGAGCAAGGCTACATCATTAAACTCAATTCATCAAGTTACATAAGTATGTCTGGGCTAAAGTTTCAATAAAGTTCCATATGTTGAATAATATATCTTCGTTTAAAATTCGTCATTGATTAAAAGCACTCTCTTGTTTATTGATATTATTAAATAAATGCTTTGTTGAATTGTGTCCCTAGTTTATTAGTGAGTAGTTGTATTTATCCTTACAAATGAGCGGTATCCAATCTACGTGGCATTTTTATATTGGGGATATGTAGATATTTATAAATAAATATATGAAGACATCAACCCACTATATATCCTAAAAAAAAATTTGCAGCTAAACTGGAGACGGACTCCGGTTTAGATAAGTAGCGTTATTCAAAAATCAATTTTCAAATTGATTTATTATAATCTAGTTGTATGATAAGAAAACTCTTCTTGGTGCTACAATCGAATGGGGAACAATAACATTTTGTGTAAGGCGAATTATTTGCACATCTTTGGAGAAAAGTATTTAATGAGAATCAGAACCTGCCTCTACTTGATTTGGTTCCAAATAAAATTTATTTCCTCTGGCATTTTGATTTGGAGGCTCAAATAATGACTTTGGAAGTTTTTGGGGTTATTTTGCACCAAATTAGTTGGAAACAAGACTTGTACAAAAGTTAAGGACTAAAGTGCAAATAGAAGGAACCATTAGTTTCAGGCTCGGCGAAGTCAATGAAAGAACTAAGAGCAACTATTAGCATCAAGATTAAGTCTCAATTGAACAAGAAACTTTAATTATAGGGCCAAAACCGTGATGGGAGAAACCTTTGTGGCCGAATTAATGGTAGGCGTAAGCTTAGGGACTTGGAGGGAAATTTCTAAAACAAACCAAAGTTGGTACCAGTTATGGCCTTTGCGGCCGTATTAAAATATCCTTTTGGCCACACCTCAATTCTGTACCTTCAATTCTGTACCTGAACCAGAATCGAACACCGTCTGTAAGAGTTTAAAGGGTTGCGGTCGCAACCTTGACCCTGCGGCCACACAGTTCATAGAGCCAGTATGCTGGATTTTTGCAACTTCAAATTTGAATCTTTTTTCTTTTCCATTTTTCTTTGTGATTTGCTTGTCTCCTGTTGTCAATTTTATCCTACAAGTGAATGGATTGTTAACAAGTAATATAGTAATGAATAGAGTGTCGAATCCCACGATGACTGAATTTATTAAGTTTCACTTTAGTTGACCTTAGCTTTAATTAAAAACAAACACACAATAGGATTTGATAAGTAATTTTAAAGGGACAATAAAAGCTAGATAAAATAAATAAATAAAATTATCTACAAATATGAATACACAAAAGTACTAGGATTCCCAAATCCACACCGTCCAAATGATTAATTCTTAGTACTCAGGGTTGAAAATCCAACCCAATATTATTCAGAAGCCTCTCTTGATGGTCATCTAAATCTATAACTATACATGAGATTAATTATCTCTGATTAACTTTCAAACATTTGGTACGTATTAATCTACTGTGATTATTTTTTAGCGATTTCATAGAGCATAATAATATCTCTATATATTATAGGACCCTATGTCGTTCATTACTATATGCTACAGAAGAATCTCGCGAAAGCAATGTGAATCACAAAACTCAATTTAATGGTAATCAAACATCAAGTTGGAATAAGTGCATAATGAACAATTAACCCAATAAACTAGAATAATAGTAAGAATGAACACTATAAATTACATGAAATACGAGGTTTTATCATGAACCCTAGTTCAACGAGTTTAGCCTAGCATGATATTACTAAACAAGACAACAAGAAAAGATGAATGCATAAAAAGGAAATAGAAAGATGAAACCCTAGCACTTCAATCTCTTCAAACTTGTATCTCCAATCTTCATTGCGTTTTTCTCCTCTTTCTCACGTCTCTTCTTTCCTCATTTTATTACAATGGGTGCCAAATTTGGGCCAATGCCCAACGTGCTCATGCAAGGAAATTTTGTCTTTATTTATTTATTTTCCTTTTTAATGTGTTAAATGCACAACAAGCCCCAAAGTTTTGGCAAGACTCATGTGGTCGGATGATATCCTAATTAGATTCTTAAATCCTTAGTCAAGGGTTCAATTCCCTACACCTACAATCCCCTTTTGTAATATTAAGAAAAAAACTGAGTTTAAAAAAAAAAAAAAAAGCCCCAAAGTTTTATCCACTTTGGTGTTTCAACTTTCAAGTTCAACCAATTTAAGCCTCCAAGTCTTGATCACGTGCATTTTAGCTGTCATGATATCCAAATGTTCCAAAAGTCAATCACTCTTCATTCTTTTCTTCACCAATTGCTTTTAATTAGGTTCAAACCTAGTATAACCAGAAACAAATAAAATTAAGTAGTAAATTGAGGGAATACAACGATAAATGTCTAGTTTTAATGGCCTTAAATAAGTGCAAAATTGCACTTATCATCTCCTACATATTTGGGGGTATAAATAACCTCATTTCCACCATTGTAAGACAGCTTAGCTCACGAAATATTGAATGAAAGAATTCAAGTTTTGGGATTTATTTCTCCTTCTCTATCTTCGTGATTGTATTCTAGCTTAGGATACTTCACAGCCCACTTGATCAAGGTACTTGTTCTTCTTTTTTTGATTAAGGGTTTAGAGTTTCATATACTCTAGTGTGCTTTGGCGGAATCTGGAGTTTCTCAATCACCCATTCGACTATGGGTTCTTATTTCCACATTCCAACCGGTTTAGAGTTTGATACACTCTAGGTTCTTGGACTATGAAGCTCGGTTCCATGGTCTAATTTTCTGGATTTTAGCTTTCTTGCGTTCGAGTCAGTAGTTTGTGGATTTCTAAAAGCTACAAAAAATTTTCACAGCATGTAATTATCTATATTGTGAATTCTTTTTGTCATGGTATTTGTCTGGGGTTCAATGATATGAAACGACAACATTTTCACGAAAGGCCGGATCTCACACGTCTAAAAGGAGATTGCATCCGATATTTCGTAGAAGATTTCTAGCACGAGTAGTGAATGCTGGCAGCTGGTTGTCATAAAATATCCCTGAGGCTATAAAAGGACCTGAGGAGAAACTATGTCCATGAACTTCCATATTGTACACAATATCTATTCCAAAGCTTGAAATGTCTTCTCCAACTAAGGAAGAAATCCTCGATGACAGTGGGTGTGAGAAGTCCTTACCCAAACAGAGTATACTACACTAAAATGTTGCCCGCCGGAAAATGTTGAAAACCCCTGTGAGACGTCGTGATGTAGATTCTGAAGATAGGACACCTTCTAGCCTGCCGCTCTCTAACACTGAAGGCAATGCAACGAGGTCACTAGACTTTGATGCTCTCCTGCTAGAGGCTGTTGCCACCCAACGTGTGACCTCTCATCACCATTTGTTAGGCCTGTTTGTATCAAATGACCAACAAATTCATGGCTCGACCACTGTGTAAACTGAAGTTATCAGCCTTGACAATGATGAAGATGAATTAGTGTCGCTACAGTTTGTTATTTGCCTCCACCGTCACTATAGAGCCCATCGTTTGGCCAACCTAGTTCCTACTACTGAGGCGATTGTTATTCCAAGCTACGACGAGACCAGTGGTGATCCATAGAATGGCTGCGATTCTATCCGGGTCGGCTATATTTATTTCATCTCTCTTCCTGTTATTCTTGAATGTATTACTAGTAACCTATCTGTTTTAGTATGTTCGAAATATAGGTTTTTCTTATGTGGTGGTTTTAAACTAAAAGCTTGTAAGCTTTGACACCTTACAATCTGTTGGATATATATATATCTATATATATAGCTTTGGATGGAATTATTTCACATATTCTTTGCGCATTAAAATTCACTTCCAACCCACACCAACACCTTGATGATCTGTTGCTTTGATTGAAAAACGACAGAACAATCTAAAAAGAAGGAATTTTCTTGATGCCAATATTTCTGATGAAACTAAAATATAGACCTTTTGTAGTATGTATACATGCCATGCTAACTAAACTAACGAACAGATACAAACATCTGCCTTTGCGTAAAATACATGTGATAACAAGAAATACAAAAATATCACTAACTAACCAACAGACAAAAAAAAAAATAAAGAACAATCTAGACAATTACCTACTAACTTAAAAAGGAACAAAGTCCCAACAGAACGTCCCATAAGCCCACTAACTTCAATAAGGAACAAATAGCTACTAGAAAATAAACTTGCATAGAACAAACCAATTTCCAGCCTAAATATAAATCTGGGCTTCAAATTGTTTTCTCAAGGTAGACGGCCTATGCCAGAAGCATCATCACCCCCTATCTGATCGGATCCTTTCATGGCACTGTGCAGTGAAGTTTACAAGATAAAAGGGATTTTGGTATAGCTTTTCCATGACAAGAGTCTAGCCAAGTTGCCATTGAAGGAGATACAGATGGTGCCTTATCAACAAGTTGTAGTCCTCAACCACGTTGAGCAATATATTTTTGGAGATGTAGAAGAGGTGTTCCTAGTCAAAGATGTCACACGAGATTACAGCTGCCATCTCTTCATGCTCTGAATTCAGGGCTTTCACATACTCTAATGGATTAAGGAGGATGTCGAGAGAGACCTGCGAATGCGCTTCTTTAAGCTCTGCAGAACCCTTTGGAAGTACCCATTGCGGATGCTTCTGTATATAACACTGATATAGCCTATCCTCGACTCGAACACTAAAATCTTTGAGATCAACCTCTTCTGTATCAGTATTGAAGATGAAGATGGCAAGATCCGTTAGAACTATATATGCACACTTTGGGTTTCTCAGATGGCAGTGGGTTTCTTCAATGGGATTGTACTACAAAACAACTTGAAGTGGTTGGCTGAGAGGAAACACTGGAGACAGGAATGCAGATTACGTCATTGTTGGGATGGAAAAGTGATGGAGAAGAAGATAGGTCTAAGAGCATACATGCTGTAATGTAAAATTAGTGGAGGTAGCGTGTGTTTATAAGTAAGAGGTTTATAGAAGATGGTGAAAGTTGTTATTTTAACTGCATAAAAATAATCAATTGATTGTGATCTGACAATAATTTTTTGGAGTTTTATGCCTTGAACTCCTAGTGACAATGGAGTGCCATCAATATCAACATAAGGTTTTTTCTCGTGGTTAATTGTAGGGACTCTGGTTATCATCCCATGAGGATAGTCATAGGTACCGAACAATCTCTACAAACTACTTGAAGAAATGAAATTTTATGCATGTATGGATGTCCCTGAATGTAAATGATAGCTGTTCGATTTTGATATTTAATTCCCCCATATGTGTGTTTGATTATGTTATTGTTATGGTTAAGAAGTCATTATTTACATTTAGTTGGATGTATTGAAGATTAAAATCCAAGATGGGGTGAAATGGTACAAGTTGGGTCAAGTTGGGATCAATTTAGCACAAGTTATAAAGTTTGGGGACTGAAATGAGCAACGTGGAAAGTGAAGGAACGAAGGAGAATAAGGTAGCAAGTATGCAGCGGCAACGATGTGGCCATGTGCGTTGAAACAAAGAAATCAAGGACTATGGTGTTGCCGCATGGGATAAGCATCTATCTTTATGTTCCTGTACGTACTTTATGTTCCTTACCACCTACGCGGTCTTCAGTGACATCTCTCTAAAAGTCTACTGCCATATACACAAGAGACACTTTATAGATGAAGCATAAAGCTAAACATAATTGCGTATCAAAGAACTTCAACAAGATACCACTAAACTGCTACTTGTAGCATTTGAGTTTGAAATGAAACCAAAAATAGGCCTACTTCTATCAATTATTTGGCAGGTCATTCACAGTATGTCTCTATTCAGTGGCCATTTGACGGGGTTGCGTTAAAATCATATGACATGGCAAGAGTTGGTCGGGCACAAATTATAATTACGTGCCAAGTTGTCATTGAAGGAGAATATACTTGAGCACATCCTAAACAAATATTCGAACATGCATTAACAATATCAAATTTAGACAATTTTAATGAATAATAAAATTATTAAACATTAAGATATGACTTATTAGTCATAGGAACATGACATTTGACACTTAATACAGCCAATTTGCATTCAAATTTCGGCAGAATCATTTGTTCCCCATGAGGAGGGAATGAATTGCTTGAAGATAGTCATGCTAAGATTCTCTTGGCACGATGTTGCACAAGATGGGGTTTTCCTTTCCCATAGCAAAGGCCTCCCCATGAATATCCACATGGTATTGCAAAGGTTGGGCATTCCCACTTACATTCTATAGTAATTAGGCGTCACCGAACATCCAACCTTGAACCCACCCTTTGCCCTACTTAACAAAATTGAAACTTCATTGTTTCATATTTTCTAGAATAGTAAACTGACTACACAAAAAGTTCAAAAAGTTTAAGAACTCAAACAAATTATTGGAGCAAGAATAAATTTCAAAAAATTCAGGAATGAAAAACATAATAGCTCTAGTACTTAAGATTGAAAATGGAAAGCACAACAACAACAAAAACAGATCGGAATAATCGAAATGGGCATTCCCATTCCCATGGCAAGGTGTCACCGTAAACTTCCAACCTTGAACCCACCCTTTGCGCAACTTGACAAAATAGAAAGCCATTGTTTCATATTTTTTACTAGTAAATTAACTATACAAAAAAAGTTCAAGAAAGTTAAGAACTCGAACAAATTACAGGAGCAAGATTATATAAATTTCAAAAGAGTTTGGAAATCAAAAATATAATAGCTATGGTACTTAAGATTGCTAATGGAGCCGATGAGGCCTTAGCCCATTTTAGTTAGGGGGCTAAGACTGAGGCCCTAAGACGTAGAGGTCTCAGGTTTGATTCCTCCCCTATGTGGGGGGTTTTGTAGTCTCATGTATAGGAGTTTGATTTCTTGTATTCAGAGGTTCGTATTATTGATTTCTGTGCGCTGTGTTTTAGATATAATATATATATATACACTTCATTTTCCATAATGCAAATTATAATTGTACTTCAAAAAAAAAGATAGCTAACGTAATGCATAATAATAATAATAAAGGGAAATACCTAGATCATTACCTGTAAAAAGAGATGGAACAAAGGCTTCGTGGCTGTGGAGGGATAGATTAAGAGAGGGCAAAGAAGAGCTTTTGTTCGCAGCTAAGGGTTAATCTGTTTCAAGTCCAGGGTGGTCAATTCCTGAATTAGTACTGTATAAAAAGGTTTATGTTAATTTCACAAATGGTCCTAAACCTTTTCTTTCAATTGTGTCCCCCAAAAAAGACAAAATGGTGGATGTATTTATCATTTTCGGTCATGTGATGGATATGGTATAGGAACATGTTGGTGGTATAGGAACATAAAGATGTTCAAAGTGTACGGTCATATGTGCCGGATGCATGCAGCCTATTTCACAGAGGGGTGAAAATGTACGGCCATATGGAAGGAAGCGATACGACCGAGGCTGGGTGCATGAGAAGGAGGCGAGGAAATTGGCTAAGGATGAAGAATTCATAGGGCTGCATGGTCGGTTTTGCGCAGAATTTTTATCTTTTCTAGTTTATGTAGAATTCTTTTTATGTTAAATTTTGTACACAAATTTTCTTCTTTCTTTTGAGGGTTTTGGACCTTATATAAGGAGGCCATATATAAGAGGCTTACACGCCCTAAAATAAGATTGAAAATCGTGAAAGAAATTGACCAAAATAAGGATTTGACATAAAAAAGAAAAATAGAAAATTCCTGGTGACAGAGTTACGATAGGGTTACAATATTCAATTCTAAAGACATCAAAAATATTCATTAACATGAGTGAACACGAAAAAGAAACCCTAAACACTTAATAAAAATGAACCAACGGTATGATAACCATTTGGGTAGGAGGATACACACTTATCATCATTTAGGGATATCCGAATTATAACGATACAGTGACAGGTTGCGGCAGAAATTTTGAAGGCTGGCAAAAGAAGCAGTTGAGTAGAATAAATCCCTACACTCAAAGATAGAAATGGATCACTTAGTAACTCTAAAGAGCAAAAGTCATAACATAATCAAAAAATGCCATTAAAAGCAGCTGGTGTTACCTAACAACTTTAGTGATGGCTTGTGTTGGATGAGCCCGGCTGTTGGCATGGATTTGGAGTGGTGCAAGTCTGCCGATGATGCCTGGACTGTCGACATCAGTCACAATGACAAACTCACCCGTGCTTGGGATGTGCCTGGTATGGGGCAGACCTACAAGACGACATACGTCTAGGGGTAGCACTATTTGGCTTCCAATAGTGTTTGCAAAACCCATTCAGATGGGTTCCTTATTAGTGATATTCTCGGCATAATTAAGCTTGTCTCCAGGATGTAGTCGTGTAGAATGGTGAGCATAAGGTATGCAAATCAAGCAAGGTAGATGTTGCAGTATGTGTGGCATCCATACAGAGCATCTGGTCTAGATCAAATCGACGACATATGTAGGTTTTGAGATCCAAGTTGACTACATTTGTCGTCTCCAAGCCCCACCTCGAACTTGCTTGGAGATATTGCTTAAAGTGGTAACGTGATACCATCATTGAATGATTTCTTGAGCTTATACTCCATCTTCTTTGTCAAAACTATTTGACATCTTGCTACTTCTTCCCAGCACTCATAAAACTAATGTTGTATAATTAAACGAATTGAGAGGACCAAGCCAGTCATATGCAGTTCTCTTTCCTCCTGGATTAGGTTGTTGATCGACTCAGCATTATTTGTAGTCATTATATCATCATATTGTACTGTCTCCTGGGAAATAATGCCCTAGACAATTGCTCAAACCAACTTGCTCTTTTAGGTATTGGTAAAAATATAGATCCATCTCAAATACCTGCCTAATTGCCTGTTGAAAGTCGAACACACGATATGCTTCAGCTGTTCTCCATAAAGGGCCCAAGTAATATGGCTTCCGGAAGTTTGTAAAAATATTATTGGTAATGTGGTGAAGACATGATCCATAGCGAGCTTGTGGGAAAATATCCTCCACCACCTTTGCAATTCCACTTCCATGGTCTTAAATGAAGACGAAGTTTAGGCTATCTGAAATTAGTACTCTCAACTATATCATGAACCTAGTCCACAATGAATGACACTCGTTCCCCACAATTGCCCATGCTAAGGGGTATATTTGGTGGTTTCCATTCTGACCTGAGGCTGTCGGTGAAGTGTTGCGAAATGTTGACTTTAGATGGGTGTCGTCCGATCTCTTATAACCAGCCGTATGTAAGAGATAAAACCTCGGATTGATACACCAAATGCAACAAACATGCAGAGGAATCAGTCTTGCCCATCCATTTCAATTTGTACCACCGTGCCAGGATTGCACTGCTCTAACATGAAGCAATAACCGACAAGACGCTGATAACTCTCATAAACCATGCCTATTTCTAAACACAATCCATGCTCTTTTGCCCTCCAAGCCCACTTGTAAGGTATATCAACCCCAAATTCTTACAACATGTCGTTCATTATATACTTAGGCCGATAATAAGGGGCTCTGAGTCTTTCTCTCATGTGGGATCTAATAAGTGGCTTGTCGCTTGCCTAATTCTAACCTGTCGAGTATTCACTAAACATGTGTTGTAGTTGTAGAGACCACAAATTTTAAACATGTCAAATTGCCCAATATGTGAAGCTTAGATCTTCCATCGGCAGTTTGGATTGATACAAGCAACAGGCAAACTTGAAGGGCTAGAACGGTTAACCTTGAACTTAAATCTCATAACCAAAGCAGACTTCTCAGCCGATCCTGCAACTCAAATTTAGCAGCAAAAATTTGGTTAACAAAAAGATCTGTTGTAGGCCTTGCTAGCACTTGCAAATCATCTCCATCCAATGAATTCCAGTCTCTGGTCAGAAGGATGTTGCAAATCATCTCTAATTGGAACTTAATGAGATGGACGTTGGTTGCTACTAGGTTCTCCATTAGCAGTCCTGTCTCTATTTAACAGGGATTTAGATGCTTGAAGGTGTGGTGGTCTATCATCCACACTCTTTGGCGGTTGGTTCAAATCAGGTGCCAGGTTTGATTGAGTTGATATTCCATCTACATCAACCAATTCCTGGACCACGTATATGGATGTTTCTTTGGCACAGACATGTACAATTCCAAATCATTCTTGTTAAGAATCTCCGTTGGAAGAAGATTACGTCCAAGAAACATGAATTTTAGTTTCATGTTGGCCACAGAATCCATAATATTGAGCTTTGTTCTCATAGACACCATTAATTCAGCAACGGATGTGTTCACGAGCACAACCACTAACAATGTACACTGACCATCCCAAGACCACAAATTCCCAACCTACTTGAAGTGGCCATTGTGTGACAAAAGTAGCCAGACAGTTGATTCTGGCCCTGCACAGTAAACATACAAGAGAATTAAACATAGCTTGCTCATCTACTCCCAACTAAAAGTGGATGGTTTCAATCTACTCTTGCATTGTAACTCCAGCAAATCAACTCCTATGTTTTTTTGTGAACAAGGCGACTGCAATTTTAAGTTCTTAATAGCAAAACATGTTTATTCTCTCTCCTATTCAATTTTCAATTACTCTGTATAAATTTCATCCAAAATTGACGCACAAAATATCGCTCTACTAAAGGCATTTCTACAAGATTCCACATTATAGACTAGCAATTTCCCCAGCTCTTTACATAAGTTCGTGGCACAGACCTCACTGGAAAATAGAACTCGTCCATTTAAGAAATCTGCCTGTGGCTTACCTTGCGAAGAGACAGCGATTCAGGTGATTTCAAACTTGGATCTTTGAACGCAATGGCTATATCCCGCTGCTGCTGTCAACATCTGAACCATACAAAACCCAATAACGTGTAAGCTATTGAACGTATCGATCCACAGAATACACATAAATGACATAATACTAGTACTGTAAATCTGTTTCTTTTATGAGATACCCCAGATATATGAATGATAAAGTTCAACATCGAAAGGATAAGTTTCAGTCATTCCCAATTTATACTTTTCACTCTCTATTCGATAGGTTTCATGTTAATGGAAGAAACGACTGCAGTGCCTAACAAAAAAACCAAGATATTCGTGAGCATACCTTTCTTTCTGCTGTGAGTATCCTTTGACCTTTGTTCTTTCATTCTGGCTTTTACATATTTCAGTGCGTGACGAACAAGAATACTGGTGCTAGAGTTTCATATCTTATTGTCCTATACATTGATTTACATTGGAACTTACTGTGGCCAAGAGATGAGGAGGGGAGAAACAGATTCAAATTTCTTGGCTCTCTTTCAATGGTGATGGGTTGCCAGTGAGAGAAGAGAGACAAGCTTTCACATTTCACTTGTTACACTAGTGTCTAGTGGAAACTTTTTACTTATTCTCTTTGGGGGGAGTGACGTTTGTATTGTGATAGGGACTCTTCAATAGTGGTTGGCCGCGTAGTTTAGAGAGAGGTTTTTTATAGGTATGGATGCTTTTTACCTTTTGCGCAAATTTGTTGACATCTGGGGTATTTTGCATTACAACCTACATTTGGGGGATTTCAAAGTTGCTTTTGATTTTTCATGTCTTTCACCCAATTTGAATTATATAAGTGGCTCCAATTTATTTGTGAAAAAGGCTCAAGTTCTTTCATGGTTTAGGGTTGTGCAAAGTCCAAATCATTTATATGGCGAGTTATTTTTCATTGGTATTTTGATTGGTTTGTTACTTGAGAAGTGTCTAATTGCAATTTAGTTGGAAATAGAAGTTATGTGTTGCTAGGTCATTGAGTTTTTTTCCATTTTGCTTGCACTTCTGAAGACATTAACAATCTGGCTTATGCATTGATGCTCAGACATTAACGATCTAATCATAGGAGTAACTGACATGGCAGTTCCGAATGCCAGCTTTCCTATGCTTTCTCAAACACATGGATAGGTGAGTTATATGCATGAACATAGTCACAGGTCTATAAATGTTCACTTGAAAGGCATTCGCTTTCTCAAATATATACATACACTTTCCCTAATTTTATATTTTGGTTTCGTGTTTGTTATAGTTTTGAACAAACTACTAATTGTATTGAAATTCTATAGCTAGCTTCATCTAATATATATACCAGGAAAGGAAATAGCATTTTTAGTGTTTGCATACAGGTTAAAGCAAGAAAGGAGGCGCATATCTAAAGCTGTGGACATTACCCACTTATGAGTTGGAGTATTTTTGTACGCTATATTTTAGTCTTTTGGGTTCCTATATATTATGACTAATTGATGGAGACATGTATGATTACACTTAGTGATCTTCACTTTTGATGTATGTCAATATGTTTTTTATATTTGATTTTCACATTTTTTTTATTTTTTTATTACTACGTAACCACCCGTGCATTGCTGTGCACATTATATTGCATTCTAAATGGGCTAGATTTTCTAATGATTTTTTTTTTGGCCATTATAGACATTGGAAGAGGGGAAGACACTCTTACATTATATGAGAAATGATTTGCTTTTGATGTTGAAGAAAGTGAAGTTGTTAAAAAGCATGTATTTTATTTAAGATTTGAGCTAATATTTTATAAGGGTGAATTTCTTTATAAATTCAGAATTTGGGTTATCATAAACATAGACATGTCAAGGATGTACCCCCTTTGGTTATAGCATTGGAAACATTTTAGGATATTAATCTAGAAAGTCAAATATCTGCATGATCTTCATTCATGAAAACCAGCTTACAAATGTTTCATCTTTACCCATTTCCGTTCTTACAGGGGAGAGAAGGTTAAGAGTTTGTAGGGATCCAGAGGTGCACTATTACATTACTTGAATTTTTGTTTCCACTTCCAAACTTGCAGAAGCTAATTCAGTAGGAAAAATGAATGGTCACACAAATCTGATTAACCTGAATTACTAGTGCCTGTGTTGGACAGTGGTTGCTTTTAGCTTCGTATATGTACAATTTTTTGATATTTTGTCATTTAATGAGGCATTTTATGGAAAGACGTGTTTGTTGCCTAATCAATACCCTCATTTTGGTACAAATTGTCACTAGACAATACTGTGTTGGAGAAGAATATTTATGAACTTTATTTTTATACATGACAATTAAATTCTTTTTTATTTGAATTTTCTAAGGCTTGAGCCCCTTAGGTAATCCCGTGCAACGTACGGGTAAGGGACTAGTATGAATTTATGTAAAAATATTATTATAGAATATATTTTTGAACTTAGGGGCTCTTACATCTAAAATTGTTAGATTTTCAATAAAAAAAAATGTTAGATTTTCCAATATCAAAATTAACGTTAGAATTTTGTTAAGATCCATGTGGTTTGATAGCATTTTAGTTGGATTCTCACACTCTTAGTCAAGAGCTCAATTCCACACCCTTGCATTCCCTTTGTAATACTAATAACCCAAAAAAAAAATAAAAAAAATAATGTTGGAATTTTAGAGTAACCTATTTGTATTTTTGCAGTTTTCAATAGAATTTATTTCAAAGAAAAGAAATTTATATAGTTCATTTTTAATCAAATGATCTCAACTCTTTTTGTTCAGCATACAGCTTTCATTTCTCTCCTTTTTTTTTCATTCTTTGAAATCTCTTCTTCTATCTTCTTTTCATCATCATTATTGACAATATCTTGGGTATTCACAATTTGTCAATTTTTTTCCGAGTAGTGAAATTGAGGCTTTACCTCTTCCCCGCTGGTTGCTCAGCTATGTTCTCCCTCTAAACTCTAAAGGAAGCCGATTCTACACCGTAAAGGTAAAGAAAGTGGGTGCCCAATCACTAACCAAGGATCATTCGTTCTTCACTCTCTTGCTATTACCCGCAGGGAGCGCAACCAAGATGCATATTATCATATAGAAAGAGGCGAGGCGTAGCGATTCGTACTACCAAAAAAGTTTCTGGCAGGTAATAGAATTAGCCAATAAGCGTAAGCAAGCGTAGTGAATCACATAGATAAACCCCTGCCCCGCCATAGGATAGATAGGGCAGGCAAAGGGGCGAAGGGGATGGATGTCTGACCAGTTGAAAGAGTCGGTCTTGAAAATCGAAGTATTGATTGGAATACCGAGGGTTCAAATCTTGATTCGACTGATATATATATATATATATATTAAATGACAGTTTGTTTAGTGCAATTAGAAAACGTTTCTCACCTAAAGCGGTATTTGGCACAATTGCTTATAATGTCATTCCAGGCCGGCTGTCACTTTTAATAAAAAAAATTGTTACAAATGTAATAGTGAATGATTGAACTCGTGACCTATCTGTTAAGAGCGACATGTTTTTAAGCTATTATGCCAACTCTTTTATTTGTTAACAATTTTCATTTATGTATTACTATTCTTCCGTGTTTTCACTCAAAGAAAATATCATTATTAACCATATAAATACTAAAGTCTAATTATATTGACACTACTTTTTTTATGAATCTCACCAATTTTTCAAATATACTAAAATAGTTAAAATTAAAATGACACAAATAATCATCTCATTCTTAACAATTATAAATGTTTCTTGCCTTCTATGTTCTTTCCCCTACAGGCACAAGAAAAACCCTAATCGATCTAATTTAATTTTTTATAATAAAAAACTATAAGAATCGAAAACAAAAATTTTCTTTACTTTGTATAAAAATAAATTACCACAAGCTATTACCATAATTAATAAGTCAGTTTTTCTACAATGTCTTAAATTATTTTGTCTGCAACGTCTCTAAATTCATAAACCTACTAAATTAGATTTATGGAAGAAAGAACGAATCAATTTAATCAATGTTATAATCTCATTCTAAAAGTAGAATTCACATAATGCATTCCCCAATCTGGTTGGATTCTTAAATAAACATGAATGTGAATATTTTTCTTTCTCTTTTATTTGAATGTTAATTAACTTCCTCTAATATTGATTAGCACAATTAAGAAAAAGAACATAAATTTGTATTGCTATATTCAAGTTTATGTTCTCGAGGCTCAAGAATTCCTACAAAAATCACACATTATTTTTGGCCCATAGTTACAAAGTGAATAAATTGTAATATGTGAAATCTTTATCCCTTCTATTATTATGTAATTAAAATCTTTATAACTCATTTGTTTTGCATTCTATTTAATAATTTCTTAACTAACATATTTCTCTCACTTCTCCCTTTTTATGGAAATTCTCAAATTCTTTTTTTTTATAATTATAATTATTATGCATCTAACTATTATCACGATAAAATCATGCTATTTTTTAAGGATTATATTTGTTATTTGCTAAATTAAAATAGCAACATGATATTATAGATATTTGTACAAAATAAAATGATGTATCATCCAGTTAAAAGTGTATGTGAGGAAACAAGGTATTATCTAGTTAAAATGGTATGTCCGGAGGGTATTTTTTTATCGGTATGAAAATTTTTGTGTGACCGGGTATCGGGTGAATACATGTATGTTCATACTCGATGCGTATTATTGGACTATTACCCGATACGTATTATTAGACTATTAACTAAAAATATTAAATAAGTTAGATGAGATAAACATAAAATATAGTAAAACATTAATGGAGTACATAAGACGGATAACTATTAATATGTTTTTTTTTGTATAGGATGCAAATAATTTATTTTTGTTTGTCTTTTTTACTCCACAAATGTGAAGCCTGTAAAATATCGATTGAATTCATGTTGTTATTCTATTTGATTTGATCATTATTGTAACAATTTATTGTTTTTTTACAATTTATGTAATGAATTTTTATTAAGATGAAATATTGAAAATTTACCTCCCCGTGCAACGTACAGGTCGAATACTAATTGATTCTTAATCAGTCTTGAATTCATACATCGATATTTTAATTTGACCAAAATAACAATGAAGTTTAGAAAAACTTTGTGAACAAAGTGACATGAAATCGATAAGAAGAAAATGAACAACACAAAAGAAATTACTACCTTCATCCCGATTATTTGGTCTCATTTTCCTTTTTAAGATGCCCGATATATATGGTCCTTTTTTATATAATAAATAGTCTAATTTACATTTCTTTACAACTGTATCCTTATTTGATACTTCAATTATAACTATCAATTTTGAATTTTACTCATTAAAATGGTAAGTCAGGAGGGTACTTTTTTATGACTATGAAAATTTTTATCTGAATGAGTATCGAACAAATACGGGTATGTACATGCCCAGTATGTATTATTAGACTGTTAACTCATAATATTAAATAAGTTAAATGATTGAAAATTAAAATATAGTAAAACATTAATAGAGTACAAAAGCGGCTAACTACTATATATTATTAATAAAATATTAATTTAACGTGTCAAATACTAAATCAAAACTGTATATTTATTGATATTGTTATGCAAATCTGATGACACATATCTGTTAAATATTTTATTAATCATTATTATTGATTTTTTTGAATTAGTCTTCTCGTACAACGTATGAGTGAGAAGATAAACTCATCAAAAGTTCTAGGAGGGATATGAAAATGAGACATTATTAAGTAACATTCTTACATGGCACAATTTCATTGAGTGATGAAAAAGTAGCCATCTAGTCATCACCCAATGAATTTGTGCTATGTAAGAATGTTATTAAATAATGTCACTTTTTCATGTCCCCTAGAATTGCTCTAAACTCATAGTTGTAATAGTTAATTGTGATCTGATTATTTGACTGCTAATTATTATAACTTTATATAGGTTGGATGTGTGAACTTACACGACGTGTTTGGAGGAAACCAGAATAATAGACTCAAGTATTTTACTACAAATATTGATTTAATGGTGATTTGTAATTCACATATCAATTTATAATTTTATACAATATAGTTGATACATTGTACTTTATTTATGACACGGTATTCACATTAACATGTTAATTTTGATACAAATGTACACTATAACTCTACCCGTGTAACGCACAGGTGAAAAAATCTAGTGATAGATGGGATGGTAGTTTGTGTTATGATTTAGTTAGGACCTTGTCTCCCTTTCGTTATCTTCCGCTCTCCTTATATTGGTTGGGCCCTCACTCCAGGATGCTTTTGAAAAGCTATGTAAACAATGTTGATTGATTTTGAGCCTGCCCAAGACTTGCCATTCCCTTGGAAGAAACCTTCCCTACGTATTGATTCATTACTGACTGAATGGAAAACGCTTACTTCTATTCCCTCCCTCCGAGCGATGAACCTTGATTGTCTAGCTGTACGGAATCCTTGGGGAGTGAAGGGATAGGTGGATCATTAGAGGGTGGAAATTTCCTCCAATCGGAATACTTGCTTTTCCATAGGAATTGCATGCCAATTTTAGAGATTAATCACTTCACAAGAGAGAAGACGAGGGATTAGCGACGATTGACCTACCTAAGTTTGTAGTAGTCATCATCGGTTTGCCCGCTTGCTAAAAATCCACATAGCCGATTGAATGGTTTGATAGCCCCTCAACTGTTTATTATACTTTCTGTATCCCACTCCCCTCACTATCTCTATCGACCCATTCACCGGAGTATGTTGGGCTGCAAAGCGGAAAGCTCTTTCTAAGGTGTGCGCATGTCAAGCAGTTAAGATCCTATGTTCCTGGAGCGCTTCTGCGTCTTGCCTTCGGCTTAGCCCACGATCAACATCTCCCGATAGCTCTTGAGGTGAATCATCCATCTGCTTATGCCTTAATAATGTAATCCTTCTTTCTTTTGAGAAATAGAAGCTCCGGCATTAGGAGAAGGCAAATTAGGAACAAGAACGTTCAATTCTAACCAATAATTTTTTTTTTTTTTTTTTTTACCAAACAACAAATCTTTCTGTAAAATCTTTTGGGATTTTATTTTCAAAGTAAAAAAGACGAATATAGCACAAAAAAATTAGTATCATTATGTGGGCATTTAGTTTGGAAAAAAAACTAATACAATTAACATGTTTTAAGACGTCACTAATACGTAAATGAGAATGTGTGTCAAAATTAACAAAAATTTTAATAGACGAAAAGTGACAGCAAATTAATGCAATTGAATGCACAGAAAGTAACCAAAAAATAATCACTAATTAAATTGAAAAAAGTAACCAAAAAAGTTTAATGCAATTAATATAGAATAATGTTATTTATCTAATCTTCAATCTAGTTGGCATTTTTTTCATTAGATAATGAATGAGTGGATGTCTCTATATATTTATGATTATCCACCTATCCTCCAATGTAAAATGCCAAGTAGACTAGAGATCAATCTCCAGTCTAAATAAATACCACTACTGATATTTATAAACATTACATGGCGTGGATAAAATACACGTAGTGTGCATGGACGAGATGGAAAGTTTTGTTACAAAACCTCTCCCGGGGTTTTTTGAAAATTTTCTTTATTTATTTATTTATTATAGTGATGATGCTAGTGATAGTGAATCAATGATGATTTATATAGTAGCGATAATGGTAGTGATGGTAAGCATTTTTTCATGAGTAATTATACGGAGATATTATTTGACATAAATAAGTGATATATCTTAATTGGCCATATTAGATTGGTTATATATATGTACGTAGTGGATTTCATAACTCACAAGCAACTAATACATGATGACCAACTAATAAATGGTGGCCAACTAAACATATCACTCATTCATGTCAGATAAACATGTCTCTTTATAATTATTGTTTTTTCATTGTCCAATTGTCCCTAATCTAGAAGCCACTGTA